>RJWJ010042651.1:0-12949 GCA_004363605.1 Indri indri | reverse complement strand
CATGGACCTTATGTTATCACAAGTAACATGACCAGTGAGTATTGCTCGGACTCTGCTTCCTATAGAGAATCAGTCATCTGAACCTTACATCTGCTCCAAAACCAATTTAGAGTAAACACTGAACCACTAGGAATGGCTTGACTGTTCTAGATTATAAAAACACAACTTTCTGGCAATGTCTGTCTAAGAAGGAGGAGCCGCCAGGGCGAGTGTCCCGCCTGGCTGCTTTCTCCCTCGGAATTTGGGTGAAAGGTTTTAAGCTATTTTCTCGTAGTCTGCAGCTGACTCAAGCATTCTCGGCTTACAAAAACAGTTGGTATTTATTACTATTTGGGACCGCTCTTTTGCATGGGAATAATGGGTGGAATTATATTCTTAACTATTCACGTGAACTGAACACATTATGGGGTTCAGTCCGTCTACGATCTGGTACCTTGCAAGCAAGATGCTAAGGGTGAGACCGAGGTGGAGAAAGAGCAGCATCTGGCTATATAACCCAGGTTTACCTTCAGCACATTTTTTTTTTTTTTAAATTTTGGGAAGATTGTTTACTTTCCCTGGGTCAAAATTTGGAGTGTGAGCCAGCCCAGCTCGTGACTCAGTGTAAAGGCTTATATGTCAATTTTGTTGAAGTTGTTCTCTTCAGGAGAGATTGGACATTAAAGGTGATTGATTGCATTGGATTGGAAAGTTGGGAGTTCTCGTCGCACGGGTGAGGATGGGTGTTTCTTCATGAACCAGTTGCATAGGGTTTTGTCTCCAAGTTTTATCTTAGACACGGGAACCCTCTGGGTGGCCGGGGGCGGGGGCGGGCAAAGGAGAAGAGGGAGGAAGGTAGGTGCTGCATCCTGTTCCCCACCATGGGAGAGCGAAGCAACCTTAGAGGGGCCACCACGAGTCCCGAGGACAGGTAGGGGTGTTGGGCACCTGACCACAGCGAAGCCTCAGGTGGGACGTTTTGTTCACGACTCCATCTCATTCTTCTCTGTTTTCACAGTGCGCACCAGAGACTTCCCTTGGACCACCACGCTTTCCATGCTTTACATTGATAATCCAGTGAGTACAAGCCCACTCCATGAGATGTCGGTGTTGGCCTCTCTCGTCTCTCTTTTTTTTAAATTAAGTACATTTAAAAAAATAGATTTAGTTTTCCCCTTTAAAATAGAAATTAATCTATAAAATTAAAACCGTTTTGAGATTTAGTTTTTCTGTTTATTTGTATCATCATATCTGAGTTTGGAACTTTTTCTTTCTGCCTTCTCTTCTGTCCTCATTTTTAATCCTGTGAAATATCCTGTTTACTGAATTATACCACCCAGGACAAGGGATTAGTTTCTGTTCACTAATAGTATGGGTTCCCATGTCATAGGTTATTGCATAGTATCGGAACGCCTAATCTTTCACACAGAGTTCTTAATATAAAAAAAATCAAGACTGATCTCCTTCACTTATTAAGGCAAGCACAATGCTGTATCTCAGGACAAAAAGTGATAATCTCCTGGCCAGGCATGGTGGCTCATGCCTGTAATCCTAGCACTCTGGGAGGCCAAGATGGGAGGATCGCTTGAGATCAGGAGTTCAAGACCAGCCTGAGCAAGAGTGAGACCCCGCCTCTGCTAAAAATAGGAAAAAAATTAGCAAGGGACTAAAAATAGAAAAAATTATCTATGTGTGGTGGTTGGTGCATGCCTATAGTCCCAGCTACTCAGGAGGTTGAGGCAGGAGGATCCCTTGAGCCCAGGAGTTTGAGGTTGCTGTGAGCTAGGCTGATGCCATGGCGCTCTAGCCCGGGCAGCAGAGTGAGACTCTGCCTCAGAAAAAAAAAAAGAAAAAAAAAGTGATAATCTCCTTGGGTAGCTCTTATAAAATTGGTTCTAATTAGGTGCAAAAAAGGAGAGTAACTTAGGGGCAACTTCTGCAGATTTGGTGATCTTTGCCCCCTAACTGAAATCTCTAATTTCTCTCACTTTTCAGATGGTTCAAAGAGAAAACAGATAAACAGGGAGGAAAAAAATTTAACATGGTTGTTCCCTCACCTTGTTTTGTCAACCCTTTTCCTAGCCTCATTACATGTTTAAATAGATGTCGAATTAAACACCTATACCCTTGGGTGTTTAGAAAACAAAAACGAAAATGAAAGTCTCTGCACTAGATGAGGAGTGCATTCCTTATACAAATTATCGATGCAAAATTAACTAGTAGCTTCTTCCTTTGATTTACAGCTCAGTTGTCTATGAACTTCTAGGTACAAGGAAATATTAGTTTAAAATTAGTCTTAATTGTTTTAAAACTCTTTACCTACTGAAGCTGAAATGGCTTAATGGCCATATTTCTCATAAATAAAGAGGAGGAGGATGAAGACCAGGACAAGGAGGAGGTGGAGGAACATGTACAACTATTAATATATTTTATCTCCAACCTAGAAAGTTCCTTCTTGGCAGGGCGAAGCAATGCATACTCCAGATTTCAGAAAGCAGATGACTTTTCATACTATAGCAGAGGCCAAGAAAGATGAATTCTTCCTCCTTAAGTCAACATCTGGCAGGGTCCCCACTGAGGAATCGGGACAGCTTAGCCACTGACTCCAAGGCACAGCTTTGTGCTGACATTTTACTTGGGCTTTGGTGGATGGAGGGAATAGGTGGAACTCAGTGTCCTCTTGAGGGAGGGGCTCAAGGCACATGATGTGACAGCAGAAATCCGAAGTCAGAGGCTTGGCCTTTGGGATAAGGTCACCTTCTAGTATGGGACCTCTCTGAAGGTCCCCAAGGATGTGTTTCTCTGTGTTTATACTTGCTTCTTTATTTCACCTTCAGGTGGGCACAGGCTTCAGTTTTACTGATGACGCTCACGGATATGCGGTCAATGAGGATGATGTGGCCCGAGATTTATACAGGTAAGATGCTCTGCCTTTCTCTTGGCCTTCTTCAGACCAAATATTTTTCTATCTCAATGGGAAAATTCTGGCTGGGCACAGTGGCTCATGCCTGTAATCCCAGCGCGTTGGGAAGCTGAAGTGGGAGGAGTTCAAGACCAGCATGGAAAACATAGTGAGACCACATCTCTATGAAAAACAAATTAGCTGGTCGTGGTAGCACCTGTAGTCCCAGCTACTCAGGAGGCTGAGGCAGGAGGATTGCTTGACCCAGGAGTTTGAGGCTGCAGTGAGCTATGATCGTGCCACTGCACTCCACTCCAGCCTGAGAGATGGAGTGAAAGTCTGTCTTTTTAAAAAGAAAAGGAAAATTCTTCCAGTGGTAGCATTATTATTGATTGGTCCTCTAGTCCAATTCCTAAAGATTTTTTTAAGGATATTTCTACATGTGGAGTATGTATGTACACACACACACACACACACACACACACACACACAATCTTTCTCTCACACAGTCTATTTTCTACTTCCTTACATTGTCATTGATAATTGTGGAAGTGGCCAAAAGACAAATAACAAGAAGAGTTGAAATCTTAGGGCATAACTATAGTTTGCAGAAATATCCTTTAAGAAACACTAGAGACAGAGCAGACCTTTCGACCAGATGCCTGAGAGGTTTCTGCTGTTTTCCAAAATTATATTCAATTTCGCATTTGCCGAGGCACATCATTTTTTCATATATTGGTTTGTTTTCTTTCCCAAGATTCCTCTTTTTGTGTGGCCTTCAGATGCAATTTTTTACTCTCTTGCTTCTATTTCTTGACTTTACCAGGCTGAAAAGTTAGCTTATTAGCTAGTCTCGGCCCTTTTCCCTTCCTCTTACAACATTTTTCTTTTGCTTAAAAAAAAAAAAAAAAAGGAAAAGTGTGAAGTGGTAATCCTGATGAAACAGTGTACATATAATTTCTCCCTTTCTTTTACTCATATTCAGGAAAGCTATTTTTGGTATTTTTTTTTTTTTAAAGTAAGTGACCTTTCTTATTTGGTCAGAGTTTTCCAGTCTATAAATTATTTCTAGAGAACAAGTCCTGAATTCTTTCAGGTCACTAGGGCCCCACTTCATGCATTTATAATAATTTACTAAAAGAAACCCTAGTGGCCAGAAGGAGTTAACTAGCTCCCCTACCCGCCACCTCCACCAGACGCTCTGCTCATTACTAGGTGAGCAAGCCCAGCCAATCTCCAAAGTGAAAGTACATCTAAGAGCAGTCAGAGTTTTCTGATCTCTGACAAAAGCTTTCAGTTTTACTCCTTTCTCCCTAAGGCAGATGGCTGGGGGAGAGAGGGAAGAAGAACTTCTGGGACTTTCTCCCAAAGATATCTTTCCCTGTGCTGACCCAGAAAAGAATATGGCTGTTGTCTTCTGCACTTTTGTTTTCCACGTGCCCCACGATTTGAGCACTTCCATTCGGTTTCCAGGGGGGATGCCTAGGACCCTACGCTCCTGCTTCCAGCTACAGTGGATCCTCGCAGGGAGGCCTCCAGCCTCGCCGGCACCTCCTCTCCTTCCCTCCACAGACCTACCTGTGCTGGGCGGGGGTCCTCCCCACCTGTTACTCACCGGCCAGGTCTCTCCTTAGCATTGTGTGCTCTTCTTGTTCTTGGGATCCCAAACCTACCATCCCCAACACCCCCCAACCCTCTTTTGGCTTAAATGCAAACAAGCTCAGTTGTTTAGCAAACACCCTGAGAGCAGAGGGTCTGTATTGAAGAGATGGTTCAGCCCCCCTCTAAGTCAGAGCCTCACAGTGCTGCCAGGCCCTGCCCGTCTCTCCTTCCCCTCCCCCAGAGATGGTTATAGCTTCCAGTTGACCCACCGCGTGGACGTCTACTGCTGACATGTGGGACATCTCCTCTTGCATGGCATGTAAAGAGAACCTATTTCAAAGCATCCATTGTTTATAGCTGTTTTAGTTCTTTTTGCTTCAGGCTCTTAGAACTGGAAAATAGCTAATCAAGGGTAGTGCAGAAAACTGATTTCAGCTGTTCCCTTTATAGTTTACACTGTTCGTTTCCTTTGTGAGCACATTCTTCTCTCCAGCTCTCCAGATGAGGGTTTGGAATGAGAAGGTGGCTTTGAAACCTGTAAATGGGATACTACAGGTTTAAAGAGTGGACCTTGCTTTTTCTCCCTTTGAAAACCATATTTTTTTTTTCCTGAAAATCCCATTCCTTTTGACTGTTAATAGTGCGTGGCTGTAAGGAGTCACCTCCTAAAGAGGCTTTTACGATTCACGTTTATGCTGCTTTTCTTTGTGTTTGGAAATGACACTTTTTCACTAACAAGATGTTGACATACTCTCTCTCTTTTTTTTTTTTTTTTTTTTAAGCCTATTTGGAATGATCTATTGAGCCACAGTGCCTCTCTGGTTTAGAAAAAAAAATTACTAAAAAATAATAAACTTACTGACTTGGAGTGTACTAGCTGGTGCCACTCTCCTTCTGCCTCTACTTATCAAATGCCTACTATGTTCTTGGTGCTGGTGATACAGTGGTATCACCAATCCCCAAAGTCTCTGCTTTCCCGATGCTTACATGCTAGGAGGGGCCTGTAGTTACTTTCTTAGCAGCGCAATGGAAGTGCTGTCGTTCTATCCCACCTGTTGGTGTGCAACGGGAAAGGGTATGTCTTGCTAACCACGGCTTCGCAGCAACGCAGCTATGAAGCAGGCTTCATATACTAAGTGAGAACAGTGTGTGATCCGTGCTGGGTGAAGAGGATCGCGGCTCAGCCACACTGGATGTGGAATCATGCAGAAGAGGCTCCCCTCCCGTGCTCCAGCAGAACCACGCCACCGCTATTCTTGCTGCCCAGCTCGTTTAAGTCCAGTGTCAGTGACTCGCTGCACCTTGCTTGGCTTCAGTTGGTATGGGGCCTTTGCTTAGATTATTTGAACCCCAATTCTCCTGATCGTTGTTTGCGCTGTTTATGCTTCTAACTCCATTTGAACTGAGCAAATTTTAGTGCTGTCTTCAGGTCTGTGGTGCATGATCATTTCCACTCACCTTCTCTGCTCCGCATCTACCAACTTCTCTTTTTAAAAAATTGTCCGAGGAATAATTTTCTGCTAGTCATTTTTCCTTGGAATCTCTGTTTCTCCTTGCTGTCCGTTAATGTAACTTTCTGCCAGCAGATAGCCTTTAACTAAATTCTGTTTATTAGACGAGTCCATGGCACAGTGCCAGCAAGGTTGCCAAGTGGAATCACCAGGAAGAGGTATATTTCCTGTGCCACGCAGCTCTTGTGCATAAATAAACTCGTGGAGTGTGCACATGCACACACATGCATGTGTATTATGTAGACTATACTTTAGCAATTCTGCTTCTAAAATTTGAAATCTCATGTGGGCATGATTCTAGATTCTATTTTCAGGCAGACCCTCACCATGTAATAAGACCAGTTTTTTACTAAAATGCTGTTAAATGAGCAAATGGCATATGTAAATCTAACTTACTAAATTTACTTTTTAAATTCTTCACTCCTGTTTAGGAAAGACCAACCAAGCATTTGCCAAAACAAAATCAGCCAATTTCTATTTTTAAGAGACCGGGTGTTGCTCTGTCACTCAGGCTGGAATGCATAGCTCACTACAGCCTCGAGCTCCTGGCCTCAAGCAATCCTCCCCTCTTGGCCTCCCAAAGTGCTGGGACTACAGGCATGAGCACTGTGCCTGGCCTCAATTTATCTTTCTGATTTAACTGTGAAATTAAAACTCTATGATAACTTCCTCAATTGGAGCCTTGCCTTGGAAACTTGAGCTAGAGAATCCTGGCATTTTCAAGCTAGAAGTAACCTGGGAGATTATCTCCCACTAAGATTGCCAGATAAAATACAGAAAGCCCAGTTACATTTGAATTCCAGATAAACAACAAATACATTTTTAAGGTAAGTATGTTCCATGCAATATTTGGGATATATTTAATGCTTATATTATACTAAAACATTTTTGTTATTTATCTGAAATTCAAACTTAATTGGATGTCATAGTTTTACTTGCTAAATCTGGCAACCCTGATGAGTCTTTTAACAGATACTACAAGGAAATGAGCTTTAAGCTAAAACGTAAGGCTTAATTGAGATTTACTAGATTAAATTATCTACTGCCAGTCCAACAAGCAGGAAGAGAGAAAGGGAAGTAGTTTTTAGCCTGGAGGTTGGGGAGGGAAGGGTGGAGAATGGATGCCTATTTTTATCTGCATTAGAAAGCCAGTTTATTGCCAGCACAAACATGAAAGCTATAAAATGCAGCTCTCAGATTTAGTTTTTACAAAGGCTACTATAAATAATGAATACAAAAATACACCGAAACTCTACAGTAGTGTTTCATGGTGAATTTTTATGGAGCCTTTGAAAATTAAGTATAGCCGGGATCGTCTTGATTGTAATGACCCAATTTTGCCTCTCTGTAACCCTTGAACTTTCTCCTCCTCCCGGGTTTTCAGAGCCTCCTTGCCTTTCATCTTCCCTGAGTGGTTCATGGCTTTTAGTCCCTCATCAGGAAACTGGGACAAAAACCCTCCCCAGCTTTGCAGCCACTGCAATCTGGGTCAAAACACTCACAGGGCTTCTGAGTTTCACAAGTTTTTGATTCCTTTTTTTGAAAGATTTTGGTCAATTAAAGAATCATTTTAAAGATCCACCTTTTTTGTGGCTTATTATGAAATAATTCCTTGAGTCTGTTTAAATCAATTTCAGCATAACTCACTGAAGTGGCTGTTGGCATTCTTAAGTAAACATAATTTTTTTGAGCCCAGAGGCCACTGTACATTTACTTCAGTATTTCTGTGGCCATTTGCTGGTTTTCCTTTAGATTATAGTCATTTTAGTTGGTCTGTTCTTTGTTTATTAAAATGTTGACATTCTGGGAGCTCCATTAGAAATGTTCAGGGTCCCCTCGCAGGGGGTTGGTTAGCAGCTAAGGTTCCCATTACTTCAGCACAAACCTGGGTTAATGGGGCCATAAGGTTTGCAGAGCCACCTCCAAGAATTGCTACATAACAGGTGAAAACCTGTATCATTTCCTTAAGGTCCCCTCAATAACTAGATGATCCAAATTGGTAACTCAGAGATTTGGAAATGTGCCCAGTATATGGATGTCCAACTTGTCCAAACTTCTTAGTAGCACAAAGTAAGCTCACATGTGTTTTCTAAATATCCATATAGTATGGAATATTGTACACATCAGACTTTGAAAAAAATGCGCTACAGGAGCTCAGGGCAGAATAGTATCTTGTTTCAAATGAATGTGAAACATATTGCCAAAGGGTTATATTTGGTATCACAGCATGAAGCAATTCTGATTCATTTTTATGATTAATTTTTCTTGTTGTTGTTCTTCTTTTTTGCAGTGCACTAATTCAGTTTTTCCAGTTGTTCCCTGAATATAAAGATAATGACTTTTATGCCACTGGGGAGGTGAGTTGAAGTCATGTTTTCTTGTGTTCCTCAAATATCATCAAGACTGAAATATATTAAGCCAGTATGTTCATTTAAAATATATATATACATATACGTGCACACGCATGTATCTGTGTGTGAATATTGATTCAGCCCATATTCAAAATTCTCCAATTATCCCCCAGATATATTCCAGAACATTTTTTAAAAATTGAGGACTCAATAAAAGTTTGTATAATACCATGGTTGCAATGGGTTGTCATGTACTCAGTCCCTGCCTTATTTGCTGTTGTTGTCATTCATGAAGATGATTTTGAAGAGCCTGGGCCAGACGCTGTGTATAATGTTCCATATTCTGAATTTGTCTGATTCTTTCCTCCATGCTTAGATTACGTCAAAACATTTGGGCAAGAGCACTACATAGACGACGCTATGTACTTTCTGTTGTATGACATCAGGAGGCACGTAATGTCAGTATGTCCCTTACTGGTTATGGTAAATTTGATCCCTTTGTCAGGGTGGTGTCTGCCAGATCTCGCTGTTGCAGAGACACCTGTTTCTGTTTGTAATTAATTAATAATCTGAGACCATATGAACATCTGTACCCCCTAAATCTGCCACCCAGTAGTTTTAACATGCATTGATGATCCCTGTCTGAATCAGTTACTACACTGGGGGTCATAAAATGGTACTTTTTCTAATATCTTTCTATAGATATCATCTGGCATTCTTCTGTAACGAAGAGTTTTCCCTCCTTCTCTCTAAAAAGGTTACTGTAGACTCGTGGACATGTATTATTATTCCTATTTGGTCTGTTAAAATTTATTGCTATCATTATTATTTTTGATGCTTATATTGTTCCAAATTTTGTCAATAGGAGCCCCTTCAAGCTGTGCTCTTTTAACAGGTCTCCATTACTCTCTGGGCATTTCCTTGGTTTTTGGCACAAATATATGTTCCAGAAACATCTTGTACTTTCCTTCCTCTAACCCTGAAATCAGTTATTTCTTCAAGGAGCCCTGATTCCTTTTAATGGGAAATGGTATCTAAAAACTAAGTCCTGAGCATTAAGGGTGCTCATTGCTACTGGAATGTCACTTCTTTTAGACTTCGTCTGTGGGCAGAGCTAGGAAACCCAAAAGGTGCTTTTCTTTCCCCATTCTGTAGCTGTGTGCTCCTCCCACACTGAGGACTGTGGTTCCCAGCAGCAACGGTGGGCTTACTCTTTTGCTCAGTCCTACGATATGCCCCACATGGTTTCGGAATTACCATTAATGCATCAGTTCCATTACCAACAAGAAACATCAAGGTTACTTCAATATTTTTTGGCTGCAATTATTTTTATCTTTAGACTGTATCTCACTATAGCCTTGTCATCAAAGTACTGTGTTTAAAAGTTATCAGAATTCTATTTTTTTTCAGGGTGATTATGTTATAATTTAATACACAGTTAGGTTCATTTGTTGATGTTGGTTTCAATTTTCGAGTTTTCTTTTTTTATTCTTTTCAATTTAAGATTATTTTTTAAAATGTATACCAGTCATTTTGAGAACACAGTTGTAGTTCTAAGTGCTAGGAATATAACAGTGAATAAAACAAACAAAATCCCTGTCCTCATACATTCTAGAGGGGTAGACAGTGATAAATAAAATAAATGTGTACTAGGTCCTATAGCATCAGACAGGAGTGTCATGAAAAAGATAAAGTAGGGCAAGGGTTGGAGTGTGATAGAGGTGCTATTTTGGATAAGATTGTCTGGGCAAGGCTCTCTGGCAAGGAGATGATTGAGCAGAACCCTGAATGATGTGGTGGAATGATTTCTGCAGTATCTGGAAGAAGAGCTTTCCTGGTGGAAGGAATCACAAATGCAAAGACTCTGAAGTAGGAACAGGCTTGGCGGGTTCGAGGAAGAACACAGAGCCACTGTGGTAGGAGCTGAGATGAGAGATGCAGGCAGATCCCGTGGGATCCTGCTGCCCAGAGCAAAGAGTTTGGACTTTCTTCTAAGTGTAATGGGAAACCATTAAGGGTGCAACATCCACTGATAGAGTATTTAGAATCAAATTCAATTCAACACAGATATATTGACTATTACTATGTCCGAGGCATTGGGGAAGTATTAGGAATTCAGTAAGACATTGACCCTGCCCTAAATCTGAAGGTCTAATAATTACAATGCAGAATGAAAGGTACAATTAGGGAAGTGGCTAGAAAGACAAATAGCCACAGAAAAGGTGCAGATAGATACCTCTCAACATGGGATCCTCAGGAAAGGCCAAGCAGAGGAAGTGGACTGGATTCTGAAGAGTAAATAGGGGTGTATTTAGTCAAGGTTCATCTACTTGCCAATAACAGAAACCCCATTTAAAGTGGCTTAAGTAAAACAGGGGATTGATTGGTTTAGCATCAGGCACGGCTGCATGTGGGTGCTCATAGCCTGTCATCAGGACTTTGTCATTCTCTCCTGATCTGTGTACTTGGCTTGGTACCTTCTCTGGTTTTGTTCTAAGGCAGGTTTTTTTTTTTTTTTTTAATTTCAAAACATTAAGGGGGTACGAATGTTTTTGTTACATGAAGCTTTTGAAATGCTTGAGTCAGGGCTATAAATGTGCCCATCACCCAAATAGTGTTCATTGTACATATTAGGCAGGTTTTTGCTCCTCCCCTGCCCACCCCCCTGCTTGATTTCCAACGACTTTTGCTTCCTTCTGTGCATGTATGTGCCCTTGGTTAGTTCCAATTTATTAGAGAGTACACATGGTGTTTGTTTTTCCAGTCTTGAGATACTTCATTTAGGATAATGGTCTCCAGTTCCATCCAAATTGCTGCAAAAGGCACTAATTCATCCTTTTTATGGCTGAAGTAGTGCTCCATGGTATACATATACCACATTTTGTTAATCCACTCATGAACTGATGAGCTCTTGGGTTGATTCCACATCTTTGCAATTGTGAATTGTGCTGCAATAAACATTAGAGTGCAGGTGTGTCTTTTTGATAAAATGACTTCTTTTTCTTTGGGTAGATACCCAATAGTGGGATTGCTGGATCAAATGGTAGGTCTACTTTTAGTTCTTTGAAAAATCTCCATACTGTTTTCCATACAACAACATACACTGGGGAAAAGAAGCCCTAGTCAGTAAATGGTGCTGGGAAAATTGGATAGCCACATGCAGAAGAATGAAACAGCATCCCTATCTTTCACGACTCACAAAAATTAATTCAAGATGGATAAAAGACTTAAATGTAAGGCATGACACCAAAAGAATTCTAGAAGAAAATGTAGGAAAAACTCTTCTAGATATCAGCCTAGTCAAAGAATTTATGACGAAGACCCCAAAGGCAATTACAGCAACAACAAAAATAAATAAATGGAACTTGATTAAATCAGGCAGGTTCTTTGACTCTGATATTCCTGCTTCTCCACCCACCCAAGAGCAGCTGTAGCCTACCAGCTCAACTTCTCCTTCCCGGTAATCCATCCGTATTCCTGAATCTCATATGATCCATTTGGATCCCATGCCCATCCTAGAACCAATAACCGGGGACAGGGGGTTGCAATATACAGATTGGCAAAATGGTATCTGAGGCCCACCCCAGCACCTGGGAGGGCAGGGATCACAGTGGGGCCTCACCCTCGGAATCACTAGGCCTGAGAGTGGGAGGTGAGTGGTATCCAGGGGAAGATCCCGTGACGATACCAGAGGAAGAGCTGGAAGGGTGCTGGGTTAACATATCCACAGATGTCCACCCTAAGGGAGTGAAAGAGAAAAATAGTCTCAGTTTGTCCAAGGAATGGCAAGTTGATGGAACTAAGAACTTTCTTCTCTTGTGCTTGCTTTCTTCTCTTTCTAAAAGCTGTTTGGAAAGGCTATTCTGACTGCTTAGCGTGCTACATTTCAGGTTTTTTAAGCCGATTATCCAGTATTGCTTAGGACCTTTACCAATAATTCCCTGCTGTTCCTTGTCTTTTAATCCATTTCAGAGGCAGGTTGGGGAAAGAGGCAGGAAGTGACACTCCTGTCATTTGCCAGCAACCCTGGAAAACACCCATTCTCTACCTCCAACAGAAGAGTGGTCCGCTTTGTGTGAAATTTCTTGTGTTGCAAATAACGCGGTGATGCTGTTAACCATGATGCTGATGTTGGTGTAGACCACGATGTGTGGCAAGGCTGCCAAATCCTGGATGAAAAATTTGACTTGTCTATTTCACATCTGCCTGGTGGTTTTATGCATGTAATTCCCAAATGTGTGTAGAAAAGGGCAATTTTCTTTCTACCTTCTTTGCTGTCAGGATGAATACTGCTAAGAAAACCTGTGCCTTCCGAGTGACGAAGGAAGACGTGAACGCAGGGACAGGCAGGGCCGGAGGCAGATATTCAGTTGCCAGGCAGCAGCATCTTTTATAAGAACTACATGGGATACATTCAGTCTGGGGGCACGTCTCTTCCTAGAAGGAAGAATACTAAATAATGATGCCTTGATGGTCTTTTAGTATGACTAGCATGTTATGTTTCTCCAGTCTAGTTTGTTCTATCTGGGTCGTCTTCTGTTTTAGGGCCACGAGGCAGAATGGAAAAGTAATGTGCATACTGGATTAGTAATTAGGAGACCTGG
>RJWJ010042650.1:0-12947 GCA_004363605.1 Indri indri | reverse complement strand
AAAGTCTTAAGAAGGGGTTGGCCAATGCCAATGCCAAAGGAGAAAGAGAAAAAGATGGAAGGAATGGGGAAAGACTGAGAGAGCAGCATATTTGAGGAGGGGAACAGGGAGAAATTCAGGATGGAATTGTATCCTGCGTTAATAGAATCGCTTCCAGAGACAGCTGTGCCAGAAGTTGCTGCTCCCCAAATTTGTAAATATCTTATAGAAGTGAGAATGAGAACACCAGGGATCAGTTCCCTATTCCACCACTGGCCAATTGTATGATTTTAGAAATGTGATTAAATATTCTGTGTTTGTCTTCCCAGATGTATAGTAAGAGCAATCACTACATAGCCCCAACTTGTGCTACTGAAATCTCTGAACTAGAATTTTTTGAAAGTCTATGCTATGCAACTTGTAACTTAAATGATACAGTTTCAAGGTCATAATTTTTGTCATCCCCATTCCAAGAGCCTGTCCAAAGTGCGAACCTTAATAAGCACTTAGGCCGCACCCTTTTTTAAACTACTAATTCCTCAGCGATTTGTTAGTTCTGCTTCTTACATTGCAGGCAGGCTCAAAACCTCCACACAACCACAGAGAATGTCATTAGTTTTCTTATTTTTATTGTTATCACTGGCCCTTAACTACAGGTCTCCCTCTTGGCAGCTCCCCCTCTCTGGCTACATTTCAGTCATCAGATTACCTCCAAATACACGGTCCCCCAGCAAACATTAAGTCTAACAAAAACATTACCAAAAGGTATTAAAAGGTGAGCCTGCATGTTTTGCATTTCCTCTGGAGTCTTACTCTTGGTAATTTACATAACTGCTTCAGAATATTCGACATGCATTTTTAAATGTCACTATTTGTAGGGATTATTTGTATAGGCTTCTTAATTAACTTCACTTCAAAATCTGGTTGGTCAGAATTTTTTTTTTTTTTTGGTATATCACATCTCCTGGTCTCACTAGCACTGGTTTAATTAGGTTCTCAGCTTGCTTTCACCTAGATCAAAAGCAGGAAGAGGGGACTTGAGAAGGATTATCATAATAAATAAAATAGTCTTGCTCGTTCTTTGGCTCCTCATTCTGTATGTGGTTTTTTTATTTTTTGGTTTGTACTGTAGAGATAATGAATGCACAACATGTCCATTCTACCTACGATAATGCATTCACCGTACTAAAACAATTAACTATTAAACCAACAACTGTGCTATTTAAAAACTAAACCTAGTTTCAAGCTCAACATTTTGTCTTGAGAGAATGAAGAACAAATAATTCATACTATGTTTTAAATGGTCTACACTCTTTCAGAAACCATGACATTAAGAAAGAAATGTCATCCAAAAAATTTACTCTTGAAGTCATATTAATTTTTAAATTGACAGAGAATTCACAAGATAGAATCACCTATAATCAGAACAGGCAAAAAGAAATGCAAGAGATCCCAGATTCCTAGAAAATGAGATATAGATAAAACACCAACTAGAGGAAACTTTGTACATGTCATTCAATCTTTTGATGTTCATTTGAAAATTTTTCAAACAATACGGAAGTGTACAGTATAAAAAATAGAAGTCTATCTTATTCCCTCATAATCCTACAACTAAGTCCCACTCCCTTTTATGGGTAACTATTGCTCAGAATTTAGTGTATAAACATTTTCAAAACATTCTAGTGCCATACATATACCTTGACATGCATATATAATGTTTGTAAATATAATCATACAAATAATATCTGTATGGATGTACACATTTATGAATTCATTTAATGATTTTCCTTTTGATGAACATTCAGGTTGTTGAATATCCTAACATATACATCTTTGGGCACATGTTTAAATATTTTTGGAGTACCTATTCCTAGGAGTATAATTGCTAGTTCAAAAGATATGAACATTTTTATTTTGATATCTACAGTTTCCAAATTTTGCTTCCAAAAAATAACTAAGGCAATAAACTCTCACTAACTGTGTATGAAAGTGAGTATTTCTCTACACTCATCCACATTAGACATTGTGTCACTCTTTTGTATTTTCCGGTACAATTATGAGTTTATTCTTTGCTGTATAATTTTAGTGGAATCTTGGAACAGAACACCGAAGTAAAGTATTTGCTCAGTCCTCTACCTTTTTCTAAAGTTACCATTAAGTGAAATATCTAAAACCAGGAACAAAATACATAAATATTTTTTTGAACAACATTTGGCTAAACACACACAAATGGTTATCTCTCAAATATCTGTACATGGGAGGTGGAGTAACCAATCTGGAATTCTTAAAAAATGCAAAAGGAACATTAGGTTGCAAACACCAGAAAGCAACAGTTGCTTCTGAAATTTTATGTAGTTCAAACCATAAGAAATTAAGAAATGTTTAAAATTGGAGATAGTTTGGTATTTAAGAGCACCCAAAAGTATTTGCCATCATAGATTTTTAAAATAAAATATATAATAATAATTGTACATCACTAGGTATAGTCACAAATAAAAATCCAACCAACTTTATTATTATAACAATTCAACACTGTTGTCATTAATGGCACTAACCTTGAAAAAATTTGTCCAGCCTTTGTTTGAAGGGAGAAAACAGAGAGAGAAAGACACATAACCAACCTCTATAATAGCTATTTATAGAGCAAAAATAGTTAAAACAAGTATAAATTTGCATATTTTGATCAATAGAATGGAGAAATCAAAAATATACTGTCTCAATAGATACAGAAAAGTCATTCAACAAAACGCAACATTCTTTCATGATAAAACCTCTTAACAAATTAGATATAGAAGGAACATACCTCAAAACAATAAAGGTCATATATGACAAGCCCATAACTAATATCATACTCCATGGTGACAATTGAAAGCTTTTCCTCGTGATCAGGAACAAGACAAAGTTGCCCACTCCTGCCACTTACATTCGACATAGTACCGGAAGTTCTAGCCAGAGCAATTAGGTGAGAGAAAGAAAGAAAAGGCATCCAAATAAGAAAGGAAGAAGTGAAACTGGTAGCTGTCTACAGATGACGTGACTATATATATAGAAAACCCTAAAGACTCCACCAAAAAAATGTTAGAAATTCAGTAAAGTTTCAGAATAAAAAATAGCATACAACATACAAGAACCAGTAGCATTTATAAAAGGAAGACATACAAATGGCCAACAGGTATATGAAAAGATGTTAACGTCACTAATCATCGGGGAAATACAAATCAAAACTACAATGAGATATTACCTCACACGCATTAGGATGGCTATTACCAAAAAGACAAAAGATAACAAGCGTTGGCATGGATGAAGAGAAGAGGGAACTCTTGTACACTCTTGGTGGGATTGTAAATTAGTACAACCATTATGGAAAACAGTGTGGAGCTTCCTCAAAAAACTAAAAATAGAATTCCCACATGACCCAGCCATCCTACTTCCAGGTATTTATCCAAAAGAATTGAAATCAGGATCTCAAAGAGATCACTGCAGCATTATTTACAGTGGCCAAAATATGAAATCAACCTAAGTGTCCATCAATGGATGAATGGATAGAGAAAATATGGTATATATACACAATGGAATATTATTCCGTCTTAAAAAAGGAGGAAATCTTGTCATTTGCAACAACATGAATTAACCTGGAAGACATCATGTTAAGTACAATAGCCAGACACAGAAAGACAAATACTGCATGATCTCCACTTATATGGGAAATCTAAAAAATTGAACTAAGAGAAACAAAGAGTAAAATGATGGTTATCAAAGTCTGGGGGTGAGAGGTATTGGGAAAATGTTGGTCCGAAAACAGAAAATTTCAGTTGGACAGGAGGAATAAAGCCAAGAGTTCTGTTGTACATCTTGGTTACCATAGTTAATAACAACATGTTTATACTTGAAAATTGCTCAGAGGATAGATTTTAAGTGTTCTCGCTACAAAAAAATGATAAGTATATGAGGTAATGCTTTTGTTGAATCGCTTAATTTAGCCATTCCACAATATGTACATGCATCAAAACATTATGTGAGGAAAAAAACACATCATGTGGTACACCATAATTTATATAATGTTCATTTATCAATTAAAAAATAATATAAAAATATTTATACCAACTATATAGTTTATACTATAAAATAACATATAGTTAAAAAGGGAATGAGAAAGATTATTTAACAAATAGTTTAGGAATGATTAAATTAAAATTCATTAAAAATTTGGGTCTGTACTTTATACCACTTAAGAAAATAAGCTCCAGATAGATTAGAGATTTATGTATATATAAAGTCAAATTATTGAAAAATTATGAGAGAAAATGGAATGATTGTCAGATAGATGGGAAAATGCTAACTTTCTTTTTTTTTTTTTTTTTTTTTTTTGAGACAGAGTCTCACTCTGTTGCCCTGGCTAGAGTGAGTGCCGTGGCGTCAGCCTAGCTCACAGCAACCTCAAACTCCTGGGCTCAAGCAATCCTTCTGCCTCAGCCTCCCGAGTAGCTGGGACTACAGGCATGCGCCGCCATGCCCGGCTAATTTTTTGTATATGTTTTTAGCTGTCCAATTAATTTCTTTCTATTTTTAGTAGAGACGGGGGTCTCGCTCTTGCTCAGGCTGGTCTCGAACTCCTGAGCGCAAACAATCCGCCTGCCTCAGCCTCCCAGAGTGCTAGGATTACAGGCGTGAGCCACCGCGCCCGGCCTAACTTTCTTATCCTTGAAGTACAGAAGTCACAAAGGTAAAAGTGATATTCAAATATGAAAAACTATTTTTTAAATAAAAAAATAAAACTAATATAAGCGACAGATGCATTGCTATTTATAAGACCAGTATCAAGGCCAAGAATATAAACAGATAATTCACAGAAAGATAGTAAATACACACAAAAGAGGAAGCTCATTCTTGCTGGTATTTATAACAAGCCTGAGGTATTTAACACTGATTAAATTGGCAAAATATTATAAATGTGCCTAAAACTGTTGTATAACATTGTAGATCTGATAAGAGATAAGATAAAATTATTAATTTGAGGGAGATCCAGCTTTCTGCTCTCTTTGCCTCATACCTTGTACACATTCTTGTCCCTTTGTACCCAGCACAAATGTCCTCTTGGAAAAACTCCCCCTAGAATTGCATTCAAGGTTGGGAGTGCAGGAGGAGAATCAGTCTCTCCAGGAGTCTACACCCTTTGCTGTGGGAAAGCGGGGTTGCCGTTGGGGGATTTCAGCTGAAAAGAGGAGAGAAAATATTAAGAAACCAAGCAAGTGGTGTCAAGGCAAGAGAAAGCAAGTTGTACCAGGGGTTCAAGAATGAGAGGCTCCCTGGAGTCTCTAAGTGTTGGAAACAGCGGCAGACATCAGACTTCGGTCAGATTTGACATGAGCCCTCTTTAACATTTGAGAGACAGGTAAATCAAGTTTGAAATTCCTTTATGGGCTATTCTTTTCCAAAAGAGATCCAGCTTAGACTACATGACTTTATCATTGTTATTCAGTGATACAGAAAATGTTTATGATAGAACTGCCCATCACTTACTAAAAGGAGTAAGAAATGGGCAGTACCAGCTGCTTGTGAGGGATGCACAGAGGTGTAGGAGGTCCCAGGACCTACCAAACAGAGATATGATCCCAAATACAGAGGGCATAGTCAGACCTCCTGGGCAAAGCCAAAGATAAGGAACCAAGAAATTAGCCAAATGGTTTTTCAAACTGAAGGGGCTAGTGACAAGTAGTGACTACTTGGTGGTCACAAAAATGGAAACACACACACACACAAAAAAAAAAAGACAAGAAAGGAGGTGCACAGTTCTGGAGATAATTTTCAAGCTTTGGACATATACCGAGGCCTTCCCTTTGCAGAGCCCAACCCACTACTTTGACCTGGACAGAGACTACTAATGATGGAACAAGCAAATGTTACATTTTAGTTATAAAAAAGACATAAGGAGATGACTTATATGGCCAAAGACTAAAAGATAATACCCCCAAATTATAGTTTGATTGAAGTGTGAGATTTGGTACCTCTTAAATTTTTTATAAATATAATTTTCAAAATTATTTTTAAATTATCTTAAAATCCTTTGCAAAATAAAAGGGCTAGAAATGACCACATAGTCCAATGAGTGAGTAAATGCTCGGTGACTTTTATTATGTCTTAGTGAAATACAGTAGAAAAATGGTAGGGGGCAAGATATTTCCTCAGCAAGGGAAGATAATATCTAGAAAAAATTAATATTTCTGCATAAGAGTTTTCCCATAAAAACACCACAACAGACATTTTTCACCTCTCATAAAACTAGTCATTCTTACAATTTAGTACTATATTTCCAACTACCTGTATTTCAAACCACCTGAGCCATCTTACATTGAATGGATGAAGCGCAATGATCTGTCTAATCCATCAATAAATCTTCATTGACCATCTCAGGTATATAGGATTTGAACTAAGATCTACAATAATTTTTAATTAATTAAAATCACTGCAGGTAGAAAGGTGAAGATATGACACTATCAGAGCTGGTTGCAATTCAGCAGCAGATAGATAATGTCTGCTTAGCTGAGGTGTGCATATGACACTCTACAGGGAGGCCACCAGTATCCTTTGTCACATGAAATAAGTCTGAGCTAGTGGAGTTGTGATCGTGGTTGTAATTTAATACAATTTTCATCATCTTAAACCTCCTTACCATCAATTTCTAAAATAAAAATGGTACTTTTTTCTTATTATATAATTAGAAAACATCCACTCATTAATTATTTGTGAATTACATTGCTATTTTAAGTGGTAAAATAATCAGTGGATGTCATTAAATGATGTCATAACTGTGCTTAAGCCTTTATCATGCTGCAGAGTGTTACAACCATATCTAAGTCTTTTCTGAACATTAACTAAATGTACAATTACCTGTCAATATTCTCCACAAGTGGTTTCTCAGATCTTTTTTTAACTGAACTTGTCAAAAACAGACTGTGAGATACCCCAAATCAAGAAAATTTAAAAGTATTTATTTTAATGAGCAAAGGAATGGATAAACATATATTATATATAAATGTTTATATATAATTACATACATATGTAATTTTACATAGCTTTATATTTAGCATATTATTTATAAGCATCAAATATAATGTATGTTATTTTATATATTATCACAAAGCATAGTATAATAATTTTTTTCATTTTAGGCAATACTTAAGGTGATAGTTAAGATTCTTGAGAATTAGCCAAAAATCAGTACCTACGAATCAGATACATGCAACAGATACCATCAAAACAAAACATTTCCTGGACCAGAAATAGGAAGAATTAGAATGTAACTGTAAGTTAATCAATGGTACAACATCCTTAAAGAAAGAGCCTACTGGTCAGAAGGGAAAACGATTAGGATGAAATTTAGAAAAATGAATACTTATCCACATATTCGATCAAGGAAAAGGATGACCCCACTTGGGGACTTGATCGGTCCTGAGAGGAACTTCCTTATTATGGCTCTAGATTCATCAGACTCTCATGGGCTGATAGCCTGATGCTCTTAAACATACAGAACTGTTAGCTTCTCTTGGCCTGATTCCACGCTTATGAGGCCACCTTCTGACTCTAAACCTTTTGAGGTACTTCTACATGGAGTGTGTTTCCCATGTCTTACACTTCTTATTGAAGTCTAGTAAAATATTCTACCTATATAACTGTCAACAGTTTGGTTAATATGACTTTGCCCTTGAGAAACTGAACCACTATTAGTGCACTGACAAAATCCTGGAAATAAATCAAACCCTTATACACATGCGCATGTGTACAATATTTAATTTTTTGTAGGAGACTGATCTAAATTTTTTTAAAAGATCTACCATGATAGATAGGTCTTCAGCAATTTTTAAAGAACCCAGTTAGCCCCCTGTAAAGACAGGGTCCAAAGCAAATTTTCTTTGCCTATATTTTGTACCTAATTATTTGTTTTATTGAAGTTTACACACTAGTTGTCTTATATGACTCTTAATGGAAACTTAGAATAATCACTCTTGCTTCAAAGAAGGTTTGAAAGGGCACAGAGCCACTTCTTCAGGATACAGACAGCAAAACGTTGGAAAGAAGCAGACAGTGTGAAAAAAAATGCAAAAAAAAAGAGAATTTTCGGAGTCTCCTAACGCAGTTCTCCTTAGAATGGCTTGAAAAGAATATTAGATGTAACCACATAAACAGACAAATTTCAAACATGTAAATACTGATTTAGAAGTACAAAATTAATAATTTCAAAAATTCACTTCTATTATTACAGGTAATTAAGAGCTGACTACAGTCAGAGTAGCAAAAATATTTTAAAATGGGTTTGACAAAAACAGGTGTCAGGTAAGATATTTGAGTCCAAGACACAGCAAGCCACTGCTGTACACTGACGTACGCTGCCAGCAGTGGTGTGGCAGGACTACATATCTTAGAAAATATGGAGAGACCAGTTATTGTGTGATATAAAAAATATCAGTGTTTTGCAAATCAAATGTGCTACTATACAGTAAGACTGGCAGACCTGCTTAGCACTTCGAGCCTAAATAATTTCTGTAAAACTCTAAAGGAGAGTGGTGAAGGTAAGATGCTCCTGCAAGCAAGTGAGTGTGTATGTGTGTGTGTGTGTGTGTAAAGAGAAAGAGGCAGGGAGGGAGGGACGGAGAGAGAGCAGGGGGACTTAGAAGGTACCCCACAAGTGGGGACAGTGGTGGAAGGGCATCCATCCGATTCTGTATATCCTTATTCCTGACATGATAAAAACTTGCAGCAACAACAAAACACAAAGTTAAGAATGACAAAATAGTCCCTCCTTCCTTCCCAACTTCCCTCCCTTTAAAAAAATAAAAAATAAAAAAAAGAATGGCAAAATAAAGATAGAAATCAATAATGTAATCAGTTAAGAAAGACGAAAAGAGACAGTTAATGGTAGGAAGAATAAAGAGAACAAAAATTTAAAATAATTGAAAACATAAAAATATAACAAATATTATATAATATAGAATAAAATTTGCAAAAAATAATTATATAATACATTAATATTATAATTATATAATATATAATATAAAAATAAAATATCAAGAATAGAAAACAAGGAACTCAGAAACGTAAAAAGGTAAAGATAGGACTGCTAATATATTAAAAGTAACATATTTTTAAAAGTAAAGGCATAAAGAATTAAAGGTAAAACAAAAAGACAGATATAAAGAAGAATGTTAAAAGATAAAATCACAGTGCTTTAAAAATGAAAAATAAACAGGATGAATTAAAAGACATCAAATATATCCAAACAATAAATTATTCCAAAACAATTTTTCAAAGCATTTGCAGGCCAATATTTTTTTTAATGGATAAACAAAATATAGTTTATACATACACAATTTCATTACACATACAATGAAACATTCCTCAGCTATAAAAAGGAATGAAGTACTGATTCATGCTAAAACATGGATGAACCTTGAAAACATCATACTAAGTGAAAGCCCACATATCGTGTGCTTCCATGAGAGGGGTGGGGATTATATCTTCATAAAGCAGGTTTCAAAAAAAGGTAACATGTAGGCTTTTAAAGAAGGGTTAGTCTGGAATATACACACTCTACTGGAGTACTTTTATCTTGGGATATTCCCCACACATCCCAGAAAAACTTTGCCTTTATCTTATTTCTCCCACGAGACAGCTAAAATGTTTTTCCTCATCTACTAAATGAAGTGGCTGCATTTAAATGTGAAGAGAAAAAAATTAAATCAAAGATTAGCTTTCAGAAACAAGCTTAAATGTCTTTTTTTAATAGTTTCTGTGTTACTGTTGTTTTTTCTAACTATAAAAGTAGAACATACTCACTGTATGAAATTTGAAAAAGCCTAAAAAGAAGAAAGTAAGGAGTATCTGTCATCCTACCACCCAGAGATAATCAATGTTAGCATTTAAGTGTATTTTCTTTTGCCAGGTCAATATTTTTAAACTTTTTATTATAAAGCTCTTCAAACACATAAAAGTAAAGAGAACAGCAAGGTATGCTCATGCACCTTACCTGGCTCAGCAAACAAGACTCTCGTTCATCATAAAACTTTGTTCTCATTTTCATTTTAAGACTTTCCCCCTGCCCCACACAGTTTTCCTCTCTCTCTGTCCCTTCTTTCCTAATGTAGGCTAGATTTGGCTCCAAAGGGCTGGTGTGGAAGGAACTGTGGTCCACCCTTGCATAACCAGTTCTTTTGGATGCTTACCTGGCTGTGTTGGGACAAGGAGGAAGAAGAGGAAAATGACCATCTCTCCTCTTTGTGCTGGCTGTCACTGTTTCTTTGTCTAACCCTCAATGGATTATGGTTCTGTCTCTGCAACTGGATCCAAATGCCAGCTCTCTTGTAGGGTACACTCATAGCTCTTTGGAGGCCTCTGCACAGTGTCTTAATGTAGGAGGTCTGTCTCAGGTCTGAATTTGTCCCCGTCTGCTCAGGCTCCACCTCAGCAATCCATCCATGGCCTTTGCTGCCAGGATCCCCTTGCTTAGCTAATAGCCCTTGTGAGTGAGTAGAAACCAGCAGGGCAGCTTAAGCCCAGGCACTCACTGCAGTGTCCACTTGATCTATGGGACACTCTCAAATCCTTATTGCACCTCATGGTGGAAATGCAGGTTGCTCCCAACCCCAACTCCAACCCTGGGCACTCCCTCTTTTGCTGTACTATTTTTCCTCATTTATCCATGGTGGCTTAGCAACATTTAAACAAAAACAGATCACCACTCCCCAACTTAGTGAGTAAGGGAACCATGCCAGTACTGCCAGTTCTATTGGGGTGGAGAACAAGTGGGATGATCCATGACCATCACCACTTGGGACAAGGGGAAAGAGGGAGAAAGAAGGGTTATTAATCCTCAAGCTGTACATTCCCTCAAAAGGCAGTCCCTCCTTGCCCCGAGTCCTCCTGGGAGGGATTGATTATGCTATTTCTCTTTAAATGGCTCCTCTTAGCAGGCCTTGGAGGAAGGCGGCCACTATTCTCACTTAGATAGTGGGTGATTCAACACCTTTTGTACTTAACTGTGAGCAAGACTGGCCACATACTGTGTAGGGCCTAGTGAAAAAATGAAAATGAAGGGTTCCTTGTTCAAAAATTATTTAAAATTTCAAGGTGGAGGATATCAGCAAAATTGCAGAATAGGAGGTCCCTGGATCTAGTCCCCCTCACAAAAATACCTACTAGCAACTATTTGCAGACAAAAATGCCTTTGTGAAAATCTCAGAACCTAGGGATGAGGCTGAAATATCCCCCATGGAGCTCAAAAAACAAGAAAAACCACCTTGGGAAGAGAAGAAAAGCAATTTTCACTTTGACTGTGTCGCCACTCCCTGAGGCCACACAGCACCACAGCAAGAAGGATCTCCTGGACCTACTACAGTTTCTCCAGTGGGGAAAAGAAAGCCTGAGGCAGACATCCAGTTTTCCCAGCACTTCAGGGTACTACCAGGAGGTCCAAGGCTGTCTCACCTCACAGGGAACACTAAGGGAACTGGCAAAGCTAGATCACCTGGGGTCAGGTAGGAGCAAAGAAAGGGAGTGGGGCTCAGAGCAACCAGTGTAAGGATCTTGGCAGTGGCACCAAGTCCCTGCCATCAACATCACACAACCGGAGAGCTCAGCCAGTGTCTACACCCAACAGCAGAGCATAGCCTGTTGCTCTACCTGACCAGGGAGCCCAGCCTACAGCCTGCCTTTCTGCTGTCCTTCCCAACCTAGGAGCCAAGTAGCAACCTTTACTGACTGCAGAGCACAGCCAGCAGCTCCACATAACCAGGAAGCCCAGTCAGTAGCCTCATCCTACCTCAGGCATGGACAGCAGCCACACACAACTAGAGACCCCAGCAGCACACCCTGTTGGCCTACAGATGCTGTCCTGTCCAGAACCCCAGGCTGGAATAACTGGTGAAGGTATGTCCCTGACAAAGCATACTTGTAAGAGCTGGAAGAGGTGACTACTTTCTCAAATGCACAGACACAATGTGAGGATAAAAGGGTCATGAAGAATCAGGGAACATGACACCACCGAAAGAAGCTAATAAAGCTCCAATAATTGACCCTAAAGAAATGGAGATCTATGCACTGATAGACAAAGAATTCACAATAATCATTTTAAATTTCAGCGAACTACAGGAAAACACAAACACCCAAGCCCCCCCAAAAATGTGTCTTATTAAGAAATTGAAAAAAGTAAAGTTTAAACCAATATATGAAGAAAGACTTATTATAATAGGAATCAAATACTTGCATAATTATTTGTTTGTTATGTATTTCCCCACTAGATTGTAAACTCCATGAGAGCAAAGATATTTGCTGCTATATAATCAACAACTAGTTCAGTGGCTGGCATATACAATGTGTTAAGTAAAATTTATGAATGAATGAAAGGAAACAACATTAAAGATAAAATTCCTATTGATGACAAAGATAGATATATTTTAAAGGGTAAATTTTGTAGATCAACAACTACAGAAAAATAATGGAGAGCCTATGTTCTGTTGCTGAGAAGTCAAACTTCTTCTTTATGATGACAAGACTAAAGCTCTTTCTATTACTCCAATTTTCTTTCCAGTTACTAGAATTCAGAGATTAGAGCCAACTCTTTTTAAACTCTAGTTTTCAGAGGCTATTTCAACAGTTCTTTCATTAGTTCATTCTTTTAGTTATATGGATTCAACTGTCAATGAGTAACAAAGAAAATGAACTTGGAGCTTGGGATAGCACTAACAGTGGAGAAACCTAGCAGCCAAGCAGCCCTATCCCAACAGGCCACAAAAGGAAAGTGCCACTCTCCTTTCAAGATTACTTTACAATTAGCGGTCAGCAAAGGGGAAAGCTGCTCATCCTGAAACGTCTTTGCATAGACTTACAGATCAGTGCTCACGACTTTAATAACAATAACACAGTCATCCTTTGTTAGTTCTACAATTCAGCCATGCCTTTTCAAGCAACATTAACAA
>RJWJ010042649.1:0-12944 GCA_004363605.1 Indri indri | reverse complement strand
GACTGAGTCCAGCTACTTTGATCCTCTGGAGAAGCAAGACGGCTTCAGCATGTAAAGCTAATTTGGTAGAGTTCATGGGGAGTACAGAGTTGGGTCCTAAAGCAGGCTGCCTGAGTGACCTCACTGCAGGGCATATAAGGGCTTGGGTGCCTGCCATTCCCCTAAGCAGAAATTCTTGATATTGCTTTATTGGTGTTTTTCTTCCTGAGATGGAATTTTGTCACTCACTCACAGAACAATTCTAAGGCAAATAATAATAATATCGATATGTGGTGTTCTGAGAATTTAGGGGGTTCCACTGATGTTTCTGATTTCAGGATATTAGCAGTAGGCCTTACTCGAACAGTAGTCCTCTGTCCATCTTGGCAGAAGGTACTGTGGTTAGAAATATTTACAGAATTCCAGTGGAACCATAGTGACTTTGATGCATCATTATGCCAAGGCCCAGGAACTATGGAACATATTACCTTACCAAGAAAGGCCTGCCTTGCACTGCTTTGGCACTTGCAAAAATGGTCTTCACACTGAGAGTCCCAGAGTGTGCCTTACCCAGTAATAAATTACATTACTAATAGCCGTTATGACCTCAGTGAGAGATGCATGCAGCCAAGAGCAGCTACATGTTACTGTCAGTTAATTAGCGTTGGTATTCATTAAAAGTGGGAGTGAGAGCCCGGAAATGATCCATTACTCATTGTGAATGGAGTCATGGGACAGCATAAAAGCTAGCCAAGCAAGCACGGAAAGCGAGAACCTGGAAGCAGAATAGAGATCAACAAATTGGTTACTTGGTTATAGTTCTTCACTATATGCACACACACTCACCAGAAAACTCGCACAGACTCATACACTAAGTCCAAACTTGTGAGCTCATACATACACATTTCCACTACCATCCATGGTGGATGTTGGAGGTTGAATTTTGTCCTCTCCCCAAAGATATATTGAACTTTTAATCCCTGGTAACTGCATGTGAATGTATTTGGAAATAGGGTTTTCATAGATGTAATAAATTAAGCTGAGATCATATTCGATTAGGGTGGGCCCTAATCCAGTATGACTGGTGTCCTTATAAAAAGAGAAAACAGAGACACAGGGAGAAAAATGCCATGTGGAGACACAGAGGCACACAGACACAGGGGGAAGATGGCCGTGCGATGATGGAGGCAGAGACCAGAGTTATGCCGCCACAAGCCAAGGAATGCACAGAGATACACGAGGCAAGGAAGGATCCTCCCCTAGAGGATTTGGAGGGAGGACGGCCCTGCCAACACCTTGATTTCAGACTTCTAGCCTCCAGAACTGTGGGACAATGAATTTCTGACATTTTAAGCCACCTGGTTTGTGGTGTTTTGCTACAGAAGCCCTAGGAAACGAATATATGGTAGTTCACTTCCATGAAATGGACGCCCTCACACCTATGGCATGTCACGAATGTATCTCCTGACACACTCTCCCACTCAGGCTTATGTCTCACTTAAACCAACTCCAACTTAAACACAATAAGTTCAAGCACTCCCACTCTAATCAATTCATGTCAGCCAGTTGTGTTTTGAGTTACATGAAGGATTAGTCAGAATTGCAAGGTGGACAACTACTATTTTGTGCATTTATTTTGGAAGTAAGAACAATGTACCCCCTTTCATTACAATTCTTCAACCCTGAAAACAACTGTGATAGAATTATAGCAAGAATCTTTAGTTAGGATATACTTGTCTCATTACTAACCTAATTTTGATACTTCAATAAACTTGTCCATAAACAAAGTAGTCTTTGGGGGAGTTTTTATAGTTTGGCAATTTTTAACCAATTTGAAATTTTGGCAGAGAAAAAACGTGTTATGAATGTTCAGGGCAAACTTAAAATATATGATTTTCCTATCCTTCACTTTTTTTTTTTACTATGTCTTAACTAAAAAAATTTTCTCAATGAACATTTATTTTGCTTCTTTAAAATAATCTATACAATTTGCCTTCATACATATTTGCTCTTTGCAGTGGTCATAGTAGCTTATATTTGTGTGTTAGACTTTATGGCAAGTATAAATAATACAAAATAGTCCTTGTTATCGCACTGTTCATAGGACATAAACAGGGCTCCTGAATTTATATTTCATGCCCGCCATACTTTTCCTTTTCATCACTGATGAACGCAACTGTCTGTTGCACATCTCCACTTGGGTATCTTAAAGGCATTCAGACTCAGCATACAGAAGACCAACCTTCTCATATTTTTTGCCATTCTAATTATCTTTCATGTTCCCTACCTCCATGAACGGTGCCACCATCCATCCAAGTATGTGTGCAAGTCAAAAACCCGTGTTTCAAGCTTAACATCTCCATCCCTCCTCACTCTCTATCACTCAACCTTTATCTAATTAAACACAACTATTTATTTTACTTCCTAAATATCTCTAGAATCTGTCCTAATTTCTCCATCTCCTGCACCATTAGTTTAGTCCAGGCTACTATGATCTTTCATCTAGATCATTGCTACAACCACCCAATGGCAGGAAGGACAACAGCCACACTGCCTCCCACCTCAGTCTCTTCTTTACATTGCAGCCAAAGGGATACTTTTAGAGAGCAAATTTTATAACACCTGTCTGCTTAAATGTGCAACGGTTTTCCAAAGCCCTCAAAGTAAAGCTTGGAATCCTTAACCTGGCCTAGAAGTCCTGACTGCTTCTGTAAGTCTCAGCTTAGAAGACTATTCTCTACTCTCCTCCTTTTTTGCACTCCAGACATGGTATCCTCCTGTGGTATAACCAATGCACTACACTCCTTCTAACTCCAGGATTTTGCACCTATTATTTCTTCTGTCTAGAATGCTTTTCTCTCCCCTTGCCCTCCCTGAATTTTTCCAATTAATTACCATCCGTCATTCAAGATTCCACTCAGACAACACTTCTTCAGAAAAGTCTTTCCTGATATCTCAGAACAGATCAGAGCTCCTGGTGGGATGTTTATTGATTCTCTCATTGATTCAGCAGTTATTGAGCATCACTGCATGCCAGGGGCTCTTCTAGGCGCTCAGGCTGCATTGTTGGACATGAAGACAAGGCCTCTGCTCAGGAAAGTTTAGGATATAGCCTGGAGGGAAAAGATAAACAAGTAAATGAACAAGAACTCACCAGGCAGTGATAAGTTCAGTGATAGAATTAAGAAAAGCATTACCCTCTGAGAAGGTGATATCTAACTTAGATCTGAGTACCAAGAAGGTGCCAAGGACATGAAATTCCATGGGAAGAGCATTACGAGCAAAGAGTCTAGTAGAGAAGAGACTCCCTAGAGAAGAGAAAGATAAACAGAGCGTGTGAGTATAGGGTGTTACATTATGTAAAAGAGATTATTGGTGGCAGGATTATGCAGGTCAAGGTAAGGTGTTTGGATTTTATTCTGAGTATGATGGGAAGTCATTGAAGGAATTTAAGCAAGAGAATAATATGCTCCCATTCACATTTTGAAAAGACCATTCTAGCTTATTTGTGTAGAAGAATTTTAGGTGTGCAAATATCTAAGTAGAGCTCTCAGATGGGAGCTGCTGCGGTAGTCCGGGTGAAAGAGAATGGTGACTTGGACTAAGACAGTAGCAATGATAGACAAATAGAGGGTGTAGGTTGGAAGTATGTGGGGGATAAGGGGGAAAGAAGAATTAGGGATTATTTCCTGACTGAGCATCTAGGTGAATGGTGGCAGCAATTATTGAGACGGGGATGCTGAGTAGGAGCAGGTTTGGGAATGGGGAAACAAAAGTCCTGTTTGAGGCATGCGAAGTTCACGGTGTAGTTTGAGATGGCCAAGTGGATGTGTCAGGCAGGCTGTGGTTTCTAAGAATCTGGAATTCTGGTGACAAGTAATACCTGAAGTCACAAATTGGGAATCCATATAGATATTAGGAAAGCCATAGGCTTAGATGGAACATTGAAGAGAGACCAGGATTGAGCTTTGGGACATACTATCATTTGGAGGTGGAACAGAGGAAAGGGACCAGCAGAGGACATTACAAAGAAGCAACCAAAGAGTGTGATGCCAAGATAGCCAAGAATAAAAATGATACCATTAACTTATTTTATTTATTTATTTATTTTGAGACAGGCTCTCATTCTGTTGCCCAGGCTGGAGTGCAGTGGCCTGATCATAATTCACTATAACCTCAAACTTCTGGGTTCAAGTAATCCTCCCACCTCAGCCTCCTGAGTTGCTGGGGCTACAGGTGTACTACACGCCCAGCTGATTTTTAAAAAAATTTTTTAGGTATGGGGTCCCTGTATGTTGCCCACTCGTGGCCTCAAGCAACGCTCCCACCTCGGCCTCCCGAAGTGCTGGCTGGGATTACAGGTATGAGCCACCATGCTCAGTCTCTGCTTCAGGGATTCTATTATTGTTGCAAGTTCACCAAAGAAATGTAAACAACCCCTTCTTAATATATTTGACAACAAAAAAAGGAATTCTACTTCAACTATCAAAATTAAGTTTATTTGTCCTATCAATAGGTGATAATCATTCTCTGTGAGTAAAAAAAAATCTCATTCTCATTAGTCAGTGGACACAGTAGCAGATTTTCCTCTGGCTCCCTACCCAATAGTGCTGGTTAGCTCCTTGCCTCCTTTCTTTATAGATATTAAATACCAATCAGGTAAAGGACAAATTTAAAACATCTAAAAAAATAACAAATTTGTGTCCGAGGATCATGGTTGAATATATCCATGGTGGTAATTTTGTAGCTTTGCATTGAACATGTATGTATCTATATTTAGTTTAAAAAGTCAAGGAACCTTCGAAAGAAATGAAATTTGGGAGGGCAGGGAACAGGGGGCGATAGTTAAAAGATAAATATAAATAATTTGCCTTATCAAGGCCTTTTCCACCCTGGTGTGTGTGCCTAAGGGTCCAGACCCAGCCTGCTCATCTGGGGTAGCGGAGGCTTGTATCAAAACATTCATCAAAGCACAGGCTGCATTCCATTTCCACAGCCCAGTAGCAAGATTGCCCAGAATTACATCTTATGCCATTAGACATCTAATGCAAAGCCATCAAGGCTTTCAGCTTTCCTCGGAGACCCCTTGGGAGGAATTTCTGCCGAGAGTCGGCAACTCAGACCTGATGCCTGTCAGGAATGAACCGTGGTACAAGTTTCAGGGAGGGCTTCCGTTGTCAAAACAATAATAGCTGTAATTTTCTCTCCCTCTATTTACAGGAAACAAACTCTTCCTTCCTGTCCTCTGCCTGTAGCAGAAAATAGACAAGCCAAGCAGATGTCCAGAGGTGGCGGAGGAGTACCTTGGCTGCAGCTTCCCTGGAGAGAAAACAAGCCCTGGAGAGCCTTAGGGGCTGGGGTGGGAGTGAGGGAGGGAGGAAGGCGGCGGGGTGGCAGTGTTGTATCCAGGTCCCAAACTCGCGCAGCTGTGCCCTCTGCCTTTTCTCTCCCTCCGTCTCCCTTTGTTTCTTTTCAACTACTATGAGACAAGTGAACTAAATATGGCCAGGGAAATCTCGAGGACTCACAGTATTTTTAAACTCTTGTGGCCTCCTGTTTGGAGACTTGTGTGACGTAGAGGAACTAGATCCAGAGAGTTTCTCATGGGAATCCAGGATGCTTCGCCATAACTGCTGGCTTTGGTCGCGTGTGTTTTTGGCTCATGTTAATGCAGCTCTTGGGCTTTCATTTAGCATCTTAAAAGACTTGGGTAGCGACAGATTCCGTAAGTGCACCAAGAATGCACCAGGGAGGCTATCTTCAGGGTAGCTCTCAAGAATGGCCAGTGTGGGCCTAAGAGAACTTGCGGCCCTGCGTAGCTGGCCTGGCTCAGACTGAAGGGTAAACTGCTGGGCATCTTGGTGCAAGCTTGGGGGCACTGGCAAGGGAGAATTAGTTCTCCAAACGTTCCAAGAGCTCTTCACTGTTGAAGTCCTCATTGTTATTATTGTTGTCTTTTTTTTTTTTTTTTTTTTTTTTTGCTGTTTCTGTGCATTGTCCAATTTCAGTCTAGCTATTTTACAAATACGTGTCCCTGTCCTCTCCCTTCATTCAGCATTTGTGTTTACAGTGACTGTTTATTTCTCTTTCTGATCCTCTTGCTGAGGTCCATTTCTCCAGCAGAGATGTTTCAAAATGTCCTGAAATAGAAAATATTTTATTTTATTTAAGAAATATCTTTATTTTCAAGCAATGTCTTCACAAGAATGAGGATTAAATAAAGATAGGGGAACAATTCACGTACTGACTGGGAAAAATTACCTTTAAAACAAGGATAGAAAATGAAACAGTCATGGTGGGTATAGTTTCTTGTAGGAATACTAAGTGTAGTTAGTTATCTAGGTTGTGCACCATCCACACAGGTGACTTAATTTAATATAATGATTTCCTTTCAGGTGTCAGTGATGTGTCTTGAAGGAGGAGTGCCTTTTTCTATTTGTACAACGGGACTGTATGGACTGGCAGTAATCACTTGTTTTGAGGATAGGAAATGAATTTTACCCAAGTTTTTTCATATTGCGATTTACCTGTTGTCATCACTATTTACAGGATGCTAACTTTGTATCAGACACTGGTATAAGCAATGCTGTGCTGGTTTGAAAAAAAAAGTCCTGACTTGCAGTGTTTGTCAATTTCCATGGCATAAATATTCCCACCACAGCCAAGTTTAGGTTATCAAAGTCCTTGAAGCTAAATGTGAGAAGGGATGATCACAATAGGCTTTCCTGAGCCAGTATTAGTGGGCTCCAGCATACCATTGGTTCTAAGTATTAACAGCTTTAAGTATGAACAAGTATTAGTTACCTTCCAAGATGATATTATTATTATTATTCTTCACCCTTAGACAGATAAGGAAACTGAGGCAATGGGAAGTTATGTTGCTTTGCATGTGGTGACAGAACAAGTAAGCAGTGAGGCCAGGCTCTGAGCCTGTGCACGTAACCCCTCCACCAGCCTGCAAGCAGCAGAGCAGGTGCTCAACACGTGATTTCTGAACGAGGAAATGTTGATTTAAAGAATACTCCTTTAAGTATTGTATTAGTTAGGATTCCACCAGAGAAACAGAACTAGTAATTTATTTTATGCAAATGTATAATATGTTTTTATTATATGTTCACATTAAATATATATTTGTATGTTTATATGTATATGGATTTATTGCAAGGAATTGGTTTACATGATTGTGGCAAGTTCAAAATCCGTAGGGCAGGCTGTCAGGAAGGACAGGCGGACACTCCTGAGCAGGAGCAGTCACTGCAGTCCGCAGTAGAATCTCTTCCCCAGGGAAGTCTCAGTTCTGCTCTTAAGGCAGATTGAATGAGTCCACGCCGGATGACCTAGGACAATTTTCCTTATATAAAGCAAACTGGTTATGCACTTCAATCACACCTGCAAAATACCTTCACAGCAATATCCACATTAGTGTTTGATTCAATAACCGGGGACTCTATCCTGGCTAAATTGACACATAAAGTGTTGAATTGTGCTGTCCAAAAAATTATGTTGAAGCCTGACCCCTGGTATCTGTGACTGTGACCATATTTGGAAATAGGATCTTTGCAGATGTAATGAAGTTGAGGTTGTACTGGAGCAGGGTGGACCCATAATTGAGTGTGACTGGTGTGCTTATAAGAAGAGGAGGGAAATTTGGACACAGACATACAGGGAGAATGCCATGTGACAATGGCGGCAGAGATCAGAGTGATGCATCCTTGAGCCAAGGAACAACAAGGAGGGCTGGAAATCACCATAAGGCAGGAAGAGGCAAGGAAGGCTCCTTCCCCAGAGCCTTGAGAAGGAGCATGGCCCTGCCAACACCTTGATTTGGGCTTCTAGGCTCCAGACCTATTAGACAAGAAATGTTTGTTGGTTTGAGCCACCCAGTTTGTGGTACTTTGTTATGGCAGCCCTAGGGAACTAATACTACAGGGATCATAAAAATAACACTAGGTGATGATAAATTCAAATAATGTCTACTTCACCAACATTTAAAACTTTGCTTCTATTAAAAAAATGATATGCTTACCACAAATTGCTTTTTGCACTCTCAGCAATGGCATCTTTGTGGATGCTTTCATGTCCAAAGTATATCTATAAACTAATTTGAGCAGCTTTTATTTAATTAAACACATGCTGGAATTTATACATATTCTCATCAAACTAATCACTGGAAGAAATAATTCACTTACGTCAGTGGGACTGATATTGTAAAATCACCTTTAGTAGTGCATTGAAATAAGTATTTGCGAATGAATGAGTGGGGAGTAAATTCATTCGTTGCTTTCAGGGTCGATTATTCATTCTTTGGACTTCTAATATCGTTAGCAATTCTGTTTAAGGCTAAATATGATTGATTTCAGGGTCAGCTATTTATTCTCTGGATTCTATTAGTGCTAACAATTCTATTTCAGGCTAAATATGATTGCTTTCAAGGTCAGTTATTTATTCTCTGGACTTCTATTAATGTTAACAATTTTTCTTAAGGTAAAATATGATTTTAGGGAATAGTCACAAATAAATGTCAGATGTGATGGGAAACTAAAATGGGTTTGATTAATTTTTGCCTGTTGCCCATAAACTGTCTCTGAAGGCCTTTCCCAAACAGAAGAACCAAGAACATTTTTAGCAACAATAGTAGAATTAGAATAAATGTACAGAAATATCTCATAAGGTGACAGCTTTGAAGGTCAGCAGTCCTTTTTATGTGTAAATTTTTGCAGTTTAACAATTTTTTTTAGTCTATCCTGCTGTTTTATAATCACATCTGTAATATTTTTGCAGCAATCTGAATGAATTACTAGGCTATTCGATATGATCCATTTAAAGATATTTTACCTAGCATGTTCTATATGGTTGTGCAAGACTGAATTAGACTGACTCTAGAGTCCAAGACTCAATCCCAGACATTCATTGTAACATTGGAATTGTTTTCATATGTCCAGTAGTTAAATTTCCATCCTGCCTATTTGATGCCTTCCACTATTTATACTCATGTCTATTGAGTACTTGCTATCTATTAATAGGCACTGTTATTTTTATTCCCATTTATTACAAATGAGGAAACAAGTACAGCGAGGTAAAATAACTTTCCTTTATCACACAATTAGTAAGTGGAAGAGATCTAGGATTCAATCTTAGGCAATCTGACTGCAGAGCCTGTTCTTTTAACCTTCTTGATACCTGAATAGTATAGAATTCACATGCAGTAAAATTTATAATACTTCATGTGTTCATTTAAAAATAGTGTTTCGTCCTTAGCTTTAAACCAATAATGGTTGTAGAGACCTTAACTGGTGAATATATGGATTGACTACCCAAATGCAAAGTGAAATAAACAAAACCCATTTTATCATATAATCTAATAAAGGGTTAATTAAAAACTAATTGAAACTGAAAACATCATACACTCTTCAATGTTTCAGCCTGAGTGCCTGCTATGTGCTGTCCCCAACTGCAGTGACACATTGGATCAAACCCAAGAGCAGTAATAAGTTGCTAGGCCAGGCTCTGAGGAGGTGCCGCCTCCTACTGAATTGCCTGGATAGGATGATTTCAGGACACTGAGCATCCCTTCTTTGTAGATTTCAACTGAGGGCCCTGCAGACTTAGTCTGTGTGGATGGTGACCAGGGTCCTCTTTCTGCAGCTAAGACTCTTTTTGGACTCATGACTCATTCACTGTGTCTGGAAGGAAGTTAAATAGTAGGACTGCTAAAGAAACACTACTCGATACGTTGGGATAAGTCAGGATTATGGATATGATCCGGTAAGCATCTCTGTTTGTTTCTTTGATTCAGGAAACCAAGCTATCAAACATTTTATTCCAGAAAAAAGAGGGATAAAAGAAAATCCATGGCAAGTTTTATAAATGACCATTTTTAGGACATTAGACATCCAGCTAAATTTTTCCATATTTGATTTCTTACTATCTTATTTGCCTCAGAAACATGCCATGGCACAGGGATGATACAAGAAACACTTGGACACATTTCAAATTAAATTATCTTCATTCCTATTTATTTGAATACACCATGAGAAAATTGAGCTCCAAAATGCTCCTCCTGGGTATGCCTTGACAAAGAGCATTCTTGTTTCCCTGCAGCCAAGAGGACTGTGAGAAAGGGCAAGTGCTGCTCTATTTTCAGGAGGAAGTCTCCACTGCAAGAGTGGGTTTTCTCATGGCTGTCAGTTGACAAGGGAATTCCATGGGTCAAGCCTATAGTTAAATCAATTGCATGCCTATATGGGAAAAACTCTGGCTTATCAAAGTCTGCCATGTAAATACATGAGTCTGGACTCTTTCACATACATTCAGGTATTCAAATTATTTAAAAACATATTTTAAGATTATGGCTGCAAAGTATTTTGAACACTGCTAAGGATAAATCAATTGCAGGCTTTTCTAAGAGATTAAAAAATTAGTCACCACCCAGACGGCATCTCTAACCTGTTGTGGTCCATGCCTTTTAGATCTGTGATGCTTCCTCCAAACAGGACTTTTAGCTCCCATAATTAGAACTAACATACTCCCTAGAGCCTAGTGACATATTCCTGTGGTGTTGAAAAGTCCTGTTTTATGACCAACTTTCATTTGGTCTTAGAATAAAGAACTTGCAAAAAAAATCCAGTTTAAGGTTTATTTAAAAGAAGATAGCTACTTGGACTGAATTCATTGGCCTATTTAATCCAATCACTTTTGAATAATATAATGTAGATTTAGTCACTTTCCTCTCAAAGATTGGTTCCTGAATAATAATCACATCTTGGCCTGCTAACCTCTCACTTTTTCCCTAAGAGCCCATTGCTCTGGACAAACCCGTTAATCATGGACATCAAACATGTGACTGATCATCTGGCCTTTGTGTTTTACCTGAACCTAGACTGCTGTCCCTCATTTCCCCTATGGGGTAGGTGAGCTGGAGAACCAAAGGCTTGACCCTCTGGCACTCAGGTGTGTTGACTTATGGTAAGTACCATTATTTGAGGATTGCATAAGTTAGGATTAAGTTCAGCTGCTAGTAACAGAGATCCACCTACAGTGAGTTAAACAGTTTGAGTCTATTATCTTACATTTTAAAAGTCCAGAGGTATTTGGTACAGGGTGGTGTGGTAACCCTATGTCTTAGTCCATTTTGTGCTGCTATAGCAGAATACCGCAGACTAGGTAATTTACAGGGAACCGAAATTTATTGGCTCATGGTTGTAGAGGCTGGGAAGTCTAAGACTGAGGGTCTAGCAATTTTCAAGGGCCCTTTTGCTGCATCATCCCATGGTGGAATGGCAAAAAGAGGGCAAGGAAGAAGGGAGGGAGAGAGAGAAAAGGAGGACCCACTCCTGCAATAACAGCATTAATCTATTCATGAAGGCAGAGGCCTCATGATCTAATCACCTCCTAAAGTAAAGGTCTCACTTCTTAATACTGTTACAATGGAAGCTAAATTTTAATATGAATTTGGAAGGGTACGAACATTCAAACCATAGCACCCTACAAAGATATTAGGGACCCAGATTTCTTCTTTCTTGCTGCTCTGCCATCTGTTCTTAAGGTCACGAGAGGACTGATAGAGCTACAGCTAGCCCTTCACTTCATGTTAGAGGAAACAATAAGGAGAGAAGAGGTGCCCCTCCCTTCTAAAGCACCTTCTGTAGGTACTTTCCTCTCATTACCCTGAACATTGACACATGGCCACACCAGAGAGGTGGGGAAATGTACTTTTTCAGCTGTACATGCTGAAATTTCTATTACAAAGAAAAAAGAGAAGAACGAATATTAGAGGCAATGAGCAGTTCCTGCCACAGTTAGTATTAAAACTAAAGTTATGAAAGAAAAATTTTTCACTCATTCTAAATTCAATAAACCAATATTTATCGATGAAGGCACTTTCCCAGGCACTGAGGATTCGAAGACCAAAATGACACAGTTCGTGCCCTCAGGATATTATGGTCTAATGAAGAAGATACTCACGTTCATGTCCATAGATGATTACATAATAGAGGCACACAGAGATTTTTACGGGAACAACTAGGATAAGCTCCTCACTCAAACTAGGATGAGGGAAAGGAAGAAGGCTTTATGGAAGCCACAAAAGAAAACTTATGGAAAGGAAGAAGTAGGCTTCAGCGACAATACATTGAGCAGAGGTCAAATAAGATAAAGACAGAAAATACGTTCATTGGGCTTAACAACAAAGGGAGTCGTAGCTACATGCAGTAGCACATGCCTGTCCCAGCTACTCGAGAGGCTGAGGCAGCAGATCGCTTAAGCCCAGGAGTTTGATACCAGCCTGGGCAATACAGCGAGAGACCTCATCTAAAAACAAACAAAACAAAACAGAACAAAACAGACCCCCCCAAAAACAAACCAAAGGAGACCCTTAGAGAGATGGAGAACACTGTTTCAGGGGAGTAGAGGGAATCAAATCCAGTGGGGTACAGTGTGAATGGTTAGTAATAAAGTAGAGGGAAAATACAGAAAACTCTTTAAGACACCTAGCTATAAAAGGAGAAAATGAAGGAAGATAGAAGCTAAAGAAGTCTAGGATAAGGAAAGGTTTTTTTCAAGGATGAGGAAAACAGGATATTTCAATACCACCAAGAAAGTACAAAGAGAGAGATAGAAAAGGGATACAGAGATAGAAATAGTGATGAGGGGGAGAGAGAGGGAGGAAAGGAAATTTATCCTTTGAAATGGCAGAAAAGAAGGTAAATTCTAATGCCAAGGCAGGTGATATATATGAAAACAGTCATAAAACTGAGAAACGTGTGTAAAAATGATCTCTATATTTTCTCTGAAGTAGAAGTCACAGTTCTGACATATAGGATTAGACTCATGGAGAAGAGTGGTACATTTTAACAGCTGTTATTAGCAATGAGAAAGACAGGCATGGGTGGAGGAAGAGGTGGAAGAAGAGAAGGAGGAAGAGTGGAAAGTAGGAAAAGACATTTGTACTGTGAAAATCCCTTCTC
>RJWJ010042648.1:0-12947 GCA_004363605.1 Indri indri | reverse complement strand
AGAGAGAAGGTTGTATCTTTCTCTTTGTAAATTTTGCATGGTATTCTATGTCATCTAGAATATCACAATGTCCTTAATATTGCTTGGGGATAAATAGTTAACTTGCCTCTGATTTTCTTCTATTTTGCATAGTGCTACAATGAACATCTTTGTGTACTTCAGGAGACTTCATTTTTTTTCTTCTATTTTTACCTTTATTTTCTCATCATTGTAATTAAGACATTTAAAACATACAGAAAATTAAAAAGGAATAGTACAGATCTAGCATGTTGATTCATCAATTATTAAAATTTTTCCATATTCCCTTATTTTTATGGCCAAGCCATTTCTGAGTAGGTTACAGATTTAACTTTTCTTTTATCCCTAAATGTTTCAACATGCATCTCCCCCAAACAAGGACAGTCCCTTAACTACAATACCATATCCATTTAAAAAATTAAACAATAATAGCATAATTAAATTTTTCCAACTGTCGTTCCCGTATATTTTATAGCTGTGCTTTCCTAAAACCACTTCTGATCAAGGACAAGGTCATGAGTCTCTTTTAATCTGTGAGAGTCATTGCCACCTCCTTTCTTTCATGACTTTGACTTTTTGAAGAAATCAGGCCTGTTATCTCATAGAATGCCTTACATTCTAGATTTGCTTTTTTAAAATGTGTTTTCTTTCTATAGCGAAAGCCCTGCTAGTTCAGCTCCTAAATTTAGTCTTTATAAATCAACTTGACACTTGTCAAAATTACGTTTTTAGCTGGATAGATTCACAGGCAGCTAGATGACCTGAATTTTAGTACAGTGGTTCTCTACTGGGGAAATTTTGCCCCCGCAGGGAACAGTTGGCAATAGAGGCATTTTGGGTTGTCACAAATGGGGAGGGTGATGCCACTGGCATTTGGTGAGTAGAAGCCAGGAATGCTTCTAACCATTTTACAATGCACAGGACAGCCCTGCCCCCCAGGACAAAGAATTGTCCGGTCCAAAATATCAGTAGTGCTGAGGTTGAGAAACCCTACTCTAATCTATGACTCTGACATCAGCTTGCTCTATGACCTTGGGCAAGTACCATCCCTAGTTGGGCCTCTTTTGACGGTTCTTTCCAGCCTCAACTCACTTGGACAGGGGCAAGTTCTGCTTCTCTACCAGCTTCTCTGCAGCTGGGACTGAATGGCTCCGGAATACTCCATGCCAAAATACCCTGCATGACTGACAGTAGGTCAGGTTCACATCCTGTCTTATTGCTAACATCCCCTTTCATACACTGTGGACAAGCTATGTTGGGGCCAAACTATACAGGACATTTTGGATAGACCCAGCCATGAGACAAATGCCATGTGGCTGAACAATGCCACATAATGTTGCCTGCCTCTGGCGATTCTCATGATTGACCAAATATGTGGCTTATGAACTGGTGAAAGAGGAGGGCAATTGGAAAAGCAAAATGTTAGGACAGACACACTCTTAATTATTCTTGTGAGGTGAGAAAAAGGGTGATCCAAATAACCGCAAAATAGGTCATTGGAAAATCGCTCAGTCCCTGAACACCTATCAAAGGCCTCTGCTGAGACTCAGATCTCCCTTGGTTCCATGTCCACGTGTAAACCAGTCACTACAGGTTGAGTATATGCTATGTGCCAGGTACGCTACCAGGCATCTAAACACATATTATACGTTTAGTTTTAAATCTTTTTTTTTTTTTTTTTGAGACAGAGTCTCACTCTGTCGCCAGGGCTAGAGTACCATAGCTCAGCCTAGCTCACAGTAACCTCAAACTCCTGGGCTCAAGAGATCCTCCTGCCTCAGCCTCTAAAGGAGTTGGGACTATAGGCGCTAATTTTTTCTATTTTTAGTAGAGACGGGGTTTTGCTCTGGCTCAGGCTGGTCTCAAACTCCTGACCTCAAGCGATCCTCCCACCTCGGCCTCCCAGAGTGCTAGGATTGCAGGTGTGAGCCACCGCACCCAACCTAGTTTTAAATCTTGATAACAACTCTGTGGCACATTGTATTAATACTTTCCCCAAATGGCCTCAACAAGGGCTCTCATCCCATCAGCTCTTTTTACGGTGCCAGTTGGTATTCCTTCCATCAAGACATGGGCTTGATGTTCCCTCTGCTTGCATCTAGATGGGCTTGTGACTATAATGGAAGTGACACTATGTGACTTCTGGGGCTAGATCATAACAGACCATACAGCTTCCCCCTAGAGATCTTGGGATACTCACTCTTAGAACCCAGCTGTGAGGAAACCCAAATAATTCATTGTAAATCCACATGGAAGAGAAACATGGCTTCCAGCACACAGTCCCAGCTGAGCCCCCGCTGATGGCTGGCACCAACCTACTGCCCAGCCATGTGAGTGTGCTATCTTGAAAGTGGATCCCCCAAGCTACCTCCACACACACACTCTTGTCTCAAGAATTGGAGGCCAGTGGGAAGTCAATAGCTTGCTGAAAGTGGTGGGAATGTCTTTCTAGCCATTCCTAACAGCAGGAAGTAGTGAAAGATATCTTCTTAAATCGTACACAGTCCAAACCATTATTCTTCTGAACTTTCCACTGCTATGGGTTATAACAGCCATGATGCCTGCCTGATTGTCTATTGACTCTCTGGGGTTGAATAGGTAGAAGAAGAGCGGATTTTAATGGTCAGTAAAGCAGGCAGTTAAGTCCAGGCTAATCCCCAAGCCACGGGGCAGTTTCAAGTGCACTTTTTTATCCCCAAGGAAAGGAAAATAACTCTCTATTTTTCTTTCATCCCTTTTTTACTCTCTTTGAGAAGGAGTGTGGTTTCATGGAAAGTATATGTGTTTTAGAGACAGATTCCTGGTTGTGTTATAATCCTGATGCGGTGTTAAATTATCTGTCTATCTGTCTGTCTATCTTTAGAAAGAGATTTATAAGGAATTGGCTCACATGAGTAAGGAGGCTGAAGTCCCGTGATCTGCTGTCTGCAAGAGAGACAGGGAAGCTGGTGGTGTAGTTTGAGGGCCTGAGAGTCTGTGGTGTAGATGCCAGTTCCAGTCTCAAGGCCTGAGAATCGGGAGAGCTGAGGGCAGGGGTTCCAAGTTCCAGCTCAAGCAGCCAGGAAGAGAGGGAGCAAATCCAGTCTTTCTCCACCTTTGTGTTCTCTTCAGGCCCTCTGTGGATGGGATGATGTTTGCCCACATTGGCGAGGGTGATCTTCTTTACTCAGTCTACCAATTCAAATGCTAGTCTCTTCTCCACACACCCTCACTGACACACCTTGAAATAATGTCTAAGTAGCAATCTGGGCATCCAGTGGCCCAGTCAAGTTGACACAGAAAATTAACTATCATAATACCCACCTCTCACGTTCTTGTGAAGAGTTCATGAGATCATGTACATGAGGGAGCGACATGTGCTAGGAAAATGCCTAGTAAATGAGACTCTCTTTCCTTTTCCTCTCCATTCCTGGAGGAAATCCTATAAATCAAGTTATATTCTATGGAAAAAGCATTTTCCCAGGGCCCTTGGATTGCTAGCTTTTTCTAGGCTTAACAAAGACAAAGTAAAGAAAGTAATTAACTTTCATACTTGTATATGTGCAAATCTCTTGAGAAGGTTTGTGTGCATGAACACACACTCATGTGCTCTCATGACCACTCACATCACATACAAGGTCACAACCAGCCAGAATTTTTCTCAATAAACTGCCCAAGTGCAGGTGCCCTTTAGGTGTTTCTGAGCAAAGGACTTAGTAATCACAACTGGAAGTAAAACATAATATAAGCCCTAATTAAAGTTATCCTGTAAGATAGCTTATAAATTACAGGTTTTACCAAAGATGGGATCACAAAGCATTCGTCCACAGCTCATACTGTGGGCTGATAACAAATTGTTATGTTCACCAGGCACAGAGTAGAGGAAGACTTGACTAGACTCTGAATGAGCTTCATTAGTAGAAAGTTGGTACACTTTCTGCCTTCAGCTAGCAGGCTTCGATCCAGAACATCACACACTGTGGCTTTGTTTGGGGCTTGCTGAGAGTTTTAGCAAGCTTTCACCAAGCAATGCTTTGTGGAACCTATGCTGAAAGAACTTGCCCTACAGTATTTCTTAATATCAGCATCGAATTTGGAAGAACATACTTAGATAGGCTCTGGTCTCTTTTGGGAAACCAGTTTAAGCTGTTAGAAAATATGGTGTGGTTGCTGGAGGTCACACTGAGTACTTCATTGGACCAACATGTGGATTGAGAGAGACAAGGTCCACCCAACAACTGGTAACTCATAACGTTTGTTTCCCAGGGAGGGCTTCGCAAGTAGGCGCCCCATGCAGTCACACAAGGGCCTGAATTTGGCTTAATGCTCTGCTGCAGCTTTCTTGAAATTCTGAATGATATTTGAACAAGGGGCCCTGCATTTTCATTTTGAACTTGGCCCTACAAATTATGTAGCCAGTCCTGTTGACCTCTCTGGGCCTTTGCACATACTGTTGCCTGCCTGGAATGCTCTTCCCATCCCCCACCTAGTTTTTCTCTCCTTCCTTTCTTCTTTTCTTCCATCCTTTCTTCCTCTCTTTCCTCCTTTTCTAATTTCTTTCCTTCTCTAAACAGTTATTGAGTCCCTGATTTGGGCTGTACCCTATGCCAGGGGCCAGGGATTCTAGAGTTGACAAGACAGAAGCAGTTCTTGTCCTTAGGGAGTTTATAATCTGGTGAAGGAAGTAGACAAACAAAATCATAAGAAAAAAATTCGAATTGTAGGCATTGCTATAAAGAAAGTATCCAGAGTGCTGAAGAAAGACTCTCAATCAAGGTGGGGGGCGGTGGTGGGTGGAGGTCCACTTTGGGGAGGGTGGTCACTGGTTTCAGATCAAGGCTTCACCAAAGCATCACTCTCCCCTCTACCCTCAGAAGACCTCATCCCTTCCCCTGTGGAGCCCAGGCTGTCTCTCACGCCTCAAGCATTTCTCTGTTATTGTGCTGACCACATTCAGAGGCAAATTATTACTATCTTTGCACAGTTCGTCCCTCCTACTGCAGCATGAGCCATGTGTTGCTTGAGGAGTGAGACCATGTCTTAAGCATTTTTGTCTCTCCAGACTCGACAGGTGCTTAATAAATACTGAATGATGCCACAATGCTTTGTTACTCTACACTAGTGGTTCTCACAGAAGGAGAGTGGCGATTTTGCCTCCCAAGGGACATTTGGCAATGTCTGGAGGCATTTTTGATCATCACGACCTGGGGTAGGGTGGCTGCTGGTATCTAATGGGCAGAGGCCAGAGATATGCTGAAACATCCTACAATATGTAGAACAGCCCTCACAACAGAATTATCTGGCCAAAAAGTCAGCAGTGCTGAGATTAAGAACCCCTACTCAAGACCTTAGGCACTACACAAAATGACATATAGATATTTTAAAATATTAACTGGTATAATCCATCTCCTGCTTTCCAGCAGAGGTTCTTCTTCAGGAAGCCTCAGAGGCAGCCCCATCGTCTCTTGTGACACATGGCAGTGTCTGCCAGCCCAGAATTTCTGCCCTCTCTTTCCCACTGTGCTTACATGAGCTCATTCTGTTAAGTTCCAGAGTGAGCACTGGCCAGCTGTCATTTCCTCCTCTCCAGCCCTTTCTCCCCAGCTTCCTTCCCAGGATGTTTCTTCTGACACAGCTGCAATTGCTTTCCTCAGCAGGAGATATTTCTGAGCTCACCAGGGTGCGTTGCATGCCACCCAGGAACACGATTGAGCAAGTTCAAGAGCAAATAGCTTCTCAAGGGATTTTGGGTTGAGGAAGGAAGGAACTAAACTTTGGTAAGAGCTCTTATTAAGGGCCAAGCACTTTTCCCAATATAATCCTCAACACAAAGTTTCAAGGAAGGTGTTATTAGCCCCTCACCCTCACTTCTAAAAGGGAAGAAACTGAGCAAGTTCACACAGCTACTAAGTGGTCAAATTGGGACTGAAAGCCAGATATTTTCTTATGCTAATGCTTGAGCTGATGTTCACTGATGTTCACAAGTTATGCTGCTTATATTTTAATTTTCCTCCCTCAATTTCGAAATGGATGTAAGATTCCTATGGTTACATATTACAAGTGAAAGAATAAATAAAGAAATCAGGATAATGAAAATAAAACAGAGAAAAATAATGACAGGAAAAATAAAATGTAGCCAAGGACAAAATTAATACTAAAAATAAGTGCCATAACATCTTGTATGCTTGCTGTAGATAGACTGCAATTTGACTCAGAGCTTCCTAGCAGCCAGGGAAAAGAGGGAAATATCATCAGTTATTTGTTCCCCAAATGCCCCCAGAGGTTAAAATAAAATAAATATATTTTTTAAAAGTAAGGTTATAATCTCTGGCTCCTTAAGGGAAGAGCTATCTTGGCACTGAGCCAGAAGAGAAGTTTCTTCCATGAAGTGCCATATCTCACTTCCATTCACGTTTCATTGGCCAAACCAGGTAGAGGGCCACACCTAACTGAATCCTACCATGTTCTCAGAAGGAGGAAGAATTGGAAATATTTGGTGAACAAAACTAATGACTATGTCTATGGAATAATTTTTAGAAATGAGTATATCAGTTATCTATTGCTGTGTAACAAATTGCCCCAGAAATTAGCAAGTGAAAACAATAAACATTTATTATCTCACACTTCCTGTGGGCCAGGAATCTGGGCTCAGCTGAACTCCTGGTTTTGTTCCTGGCCTCTCTTGAGGTTGCACTCAAGGCCTCCATCAGAGCTGCAGTTATCTCAAGACTAGACATGGGGAGAGTTCCCTCTGAGGGTCACTCATATGGCTTTGGACAGGCCTCAGGGCCTCACTGATTGCTGGCTGGAGACATTGGTTCCTTGCCACGTGGGCCTCTCCATGGCACAGCCATTGACATGGCAGCTGGCTTCCCCCAGGACCAGTGATGTATGAGAGAAGTGCCCAAGATGGGAGCTGCAGTCTTTTTATGATCTAACCTCAGAAGGGGCAACCCATCACTTTTGCTATGCTGTGTAAGTTGTAAGTGAGGCACGAGGTCTAGTGCACACAGCAGGAGGGGGATTGCACAGGGTGTGACTACCAGGAGCCAAGGTAGGGGCTGCCTACTGCAACAGGATGTGGTGTCAGACAGACGTGAGATCAAATTCCATTCCTGCCACCCACTTATTGGATGACCTTGGGCAGGCAATGTGACCTGCCTGTTTCCTCATATATAAAAGGGCAGTGGGAACAGCATCTTCCCCACTGGGGGGATGTCATTCGATATTTAATAATGCATATGAACATGCCTGGCCTGGCTGGTTGTAAACACTCACAAAACTTCCATTTCTTGTTTGTTGCCACCTCCTTTTTCTTCTTTCTTGACTCTGTGCAGGCCCTTCGATATATTTGAGGATGACGACACTCTTTTTAACATAAAGGGAATGGCAAAGCTATTGGGTATGTGCTGTCAGATATAGTCACCATTCCAGTGAGAGTCTCAAATCATCTGTTGATCTGGTGTGTGACTCTTACCGTTTTTCTTTTTCCCACTGCCCTGTCTCTCTTACCAATTAATCAGGATATTCTCTGAATCAGAGTATTCCAGGCAAAGAGACCCTCAGGGCTTTCTTGAGTTCAGTTTCTTCTTGTTTTCCTACTGCTCGGTTCTTGGCAACTTCTGCTGGTATCTTTCCTGTGTGCCTTGGGGTTGGCTGTTGTGTACCAAGGAAAGAAAGTTTAATTATCATTGACTGCCTGCCTGTCTGCCTCCCTGCTGTTAGCTTGCAATACTCTCATTGGCATCCCATCTGAAGCAGAACCAATATTCAGAAAAATCAGCTGGAGCTCATGCCTGCTGCTGAGGTCATTGCCCCAGTCCCAGAGTCTGACAACCAAGAGCCTGGAGTCAGGTACCTAGTAGGTCTCGAGACAGCGCTGGACGTAGAATCTTCCCCCTCGCAATTCCCATTGTCCCCCTTCTTTCCAATGGCTAATTATTATTTTTCTAGCTCATGTAACGTGCTCTTCTCATGCAACTTCAAGTCATCCCTTCTAACCAAATTGCCTTCCACAAATGCATATTTTATGGAATATTAGAGCCCCTAGAGACTGTGGAAACAGAGGAAAATGAGGGAGAGGACATGCTATACTTTTTTCATTAGAATATATTTAACAATTTCTCCCTCATTTATTCATTCAACCCACACTTTTTTTATTGATCATCTTAGGTATGCCAGGCACTATACAGGTTCTGCATACACACTGGTGAACAACAAGAAGGATGTGATCTTTATCTGCAAGGAATTCGCAGTCTGAGAAAGGCCACCAGTTCAAAAAAGCAGAATGTCTCTGGGACATGAAGAGCCAGCCAGAAGCAGAGTTCAGGTATCCAGACGCCCAACGGCTCACACCTGCAGTCCTCCCTTTAGGAGGGCCTCGTCCAGCCCTCCTGAGACTCATTATTCTTTGTCATCCATTGAATCCTATCACTGCCTTTTGGGTCTCAAAGGATTTGAAGGAACAGTCAAATCTATAACCAGTTCCCTCTAGCAAGAATGAAGAATGGCAGAGTTGGCCTTTACCCTAGGCACAGGGATACAAGGATGAATAAATTGAGTCCCTGATCTTGAGAGCCTACAGTCTGGTGGAGAAAATTATAACATCAGGGAAATGATAGAGGTAAGTTCCAGCTCAGGGCTTCCCAACTATACTGGCTATAGACACCCATATGAAAATAGGACAGGATTTTTGGTGGTACACAGACCTTTTATAGTAATAATTATGTCCATATATTTTTGGTGAATATGAGGGAAAAAAATATAACCACCACCTCAACCCCATGTTAAATCCTTGCATATTCATTTATTCATTCAACAAATATATATTGGCTTTGCTGGGCATTGTTCTAGCCTCTGGGTATCCAGCAGTGAACAAACAGCTGAAAATCTCTGCTCTCATAGATTTTGCATTAAATTCAAATGAATTATTTAAATTTTAAAAGTGAGATTATTTAAAGAAACAAATTAACAGATATAAGATCTAGTGGGCAATCTGGAGTCAATCCTGCCATTTGTTTGATGGGTGACCTCAGGCCAGTTTCTTAACCTCTTTCCTCATCTGCAAAAACGGGCTAATAATAGTGTCTACCTCATTAGGGCTGCAATGACCACTGCGTGAGTTATGCACACAGTGCCTGGAGCACAGTAAGTACCACATCAGTGTTTGTTAATTTTTTTAAAGGTTCAGTATAAAAATTGTGAAGATGAAGCAATGACTTGATTCTGGGAAGCTCAGCCTAGGACATGTTCCCAAGTACCTGGAGAACGTGTTAAGATACATTTTTCCCAGGCTCCACCCTAGAGATTCTGACTTAGAAGATTTAGGGCAAGGCCCGGCTTTTAACAACCTTCCCCTCCCCCGGCTTCCCTGAGAGTGAGCCATCAAGGGCTGCTTTAGGGTTCAGAGAAGGACTCTTCTAGGGTGGAGGCTAAATGCCTGGGCCAAATGCCTTCCTCGATGCTGTGGTACCTGGAAGGACATATAGTTGAGTTCAGAGGGAGGTGTTAGGTAAAGGGAACAGGTGCAAAGAGACAGGAGAGAATAGGCTTGTCCATGAAACTGCAAGAAGTTTCCCAGGATTACAGTGTCTGGTATGTGAGGCTGTTAGTTGACTCTGATTGGGGTATATGTTGTGACTTTTCCCCAGCACCCTGAACTTGCTGAATCAAGTTTAATGGAAAACTGCCAACAAAGAGCATTTTGAAATTTTGAGTAGTTTGCATTTGATGGCTTAAGTTATTGCACCCAAAAGCCCAAAGCAGCTGCTCGGAGAAAAACTGATTCCCTGGGGATCATCGGTAATGACCGGCAGGATGTCAATGGTTCCCTTCTAGCAGCATCTCCCATCCTCAAACCCACCCCAATCATTTCAGTGAAGGGAAATGTGAAGAGTCTGTTAGGCTTAGTATCTTAAAGAAAACAGAAGATAGTACTTAATGATTTTATACGTTTTCAGGAAGTTTGGCTGGGAAGCACTTTGAAGGAATAACATTCCCAAAGGTCCCTTTGATAACCCTACACCGTGAGGAAGAGACCACACTGGAATCTGATGGACGTAGTAAGTTCAAATCCTGACTCCACCTTGAATTAGCTTCACGACCTTTGACAAACCACCTCCTTGCTTAAGTCCTCGGTATTCTCATCTGCATAATGAGAATCATGTAAAGAATGAGAGAGATAATGTGTAGAAAGTGCTTGGCACACTGCTTGGCACATAATAGAAACTCATTCAGTGACAACATGTTATTAATTTTTCAGCAGAAAAAATAAACTGCCATCCAGAAACTAAAGAAAGAGGAAGACACAGCAGTGCTAGCAATGAGGAACCTTTTCACTTGGGACTTCTGCAGAAAAAGAAATCGGAAGGGTGTGTGGCTGAGAGAGGATATTTGACTAAGGGCTGAGAATTTAGTTCAACTTTTGGAGGGACTCGAATGGATTTGCACCCTGAAAGTACAGGGAGCTTGAAGCGAAGAGGGAGTTCCTTACTCTGGGATGTGTGCCCGGCACATGCACGCATGCACACGCACAGCTCCCCCTGAGGCACCATTCAGGGCTTTGAGGGGAAAGGACAGAGAAGAGGCGTTGAGGGTCGTTGGGGACGGGGGAAGAGAAAGCCATGACAAAAAGGGAAGGAAGGGGGCTGGGAGTGGTTTACTGTAAAGAGGGCTGAAATGAGAAAGAAAACAGACCTCCAATGAACTGTGCTCATTGCTACCCTTATTCACATCTACCCTTGTGAGCGGGTGTAACCTAGATTATTGAGCACCTGCTGTATGCACTCCCCAGCTTAGCACTGAAGGGGGCTTGATCTATGCTACAAATCCAGCCCCGGAGGTGCTTACTCACCTGAACCGGGTGGAATAGTGGTCCCCCCCAAAGTTCATGTCCACCAGGAACCTCAGAATGTGACCTTGTTTGGAAATAGGGTCTTTGCAGAAGTAATTAGTTAAGATGAGGTCATACTGGGTTAAGGTAGACCCTAAACCCAATGACTGATGTCCTTGTAATAAGTGGAGAGGACACACAGAGATACACACATATGCAGGGGAGAAGGCTGTGTGAAGACAGAGGCAGAGACTGGAGTGATGCATCTACAGACGAGGAACACCAAGGATTGCCAGCATCGACTAGAAGCTGGAAGAGGCAAAGAACGGTTCTCCCCTAGAGGCTTCAGAGGGACCACAGCCCTACTGACACCCTGATTTTACACTTCTTGTGTCCAGAACTGTGAGAATTAATTTCTGTTGTTATAAGCCACCCAATTCATGGTAATCTGTTTTGGCAACCCTAGGAAACTAACATAGCATCATATAAGAAAAACAGAATACAGGAGCCACTTTCACTCTCAAAGGTATCCTGGTTTGCAATGAATACACTGGGGTTGGTTTTATTTTTGACCTTTCATATATGAAATTATAATATCACATTAAACATGCATTTCAAACATGCATTTCCCTGGAAATGCTGAGTTTCAGCTTTCCTATTCCAGGAGGATCTCTGATTGGAGAACCCCTTGAATGGGGTATCACTGAGTCATTTCCAGGCAATTCAGCCTGGGATTTTAGAGCAAGGTCTCTGGAGTCAGACTGCCCTGGGATTATACCCAAAGTGCACCACCTCTAGCCGAGTAACCTTGGCATTCATTTACCACCACCCCCGCCCCATTTCTGAGAGCCAGTTTTCTCATTAATGCAATTAAGCTAATACTAGTGTAAAATCCATAGAATTGTTTGCATTATTAGATGGTATATGTAAAACCCTTAGCACAATACCTGTCATAAAATAATGATTTTTGAGTGGTCATTTTTTTAAAAAAAGCAAGAATTGTGCTTAAAATATGCAGAGTTTATTTGGGTTTGATACTTCTAGACAGTAAGAGTGGAGACACTACAGTGTGCAGACTGCTCCCTATCAAACGTATCCATGGCACTGAACTCCAGTACAAATTATCCCCAAGAGTAGATAATGGAAGAACAAAATATGCAGCTGATGAGACAGTGCCACATGGCTCAAAAGATGTGACTGTCCAGGACTTGGTTGTATGTATATCTTGTTATGACTTTCCATGTTCCTGTCTCTTTGCCATCTTTTTTAAGACTGTTGTCTTGCCTCACAGCAAGGCAGCATGAATTGTGGGGAAAATTCAAAGAATGCTCCATCTTTCGGGGTGTTTTAGTTGCAAGCAACAGAAACTTCTACTGGCTAATTTAGTCCTAAAAGGAATTTTCTAGGAGGATGTTGGAGAGCTTTAGAATAGATGGAACCAGGGAAACCAGGGTTGAGATGGCTTTGACAGAGGTAATGTCAAGTGTCTAGAAAGCCTAATGACTCAGCTGCTCCCAAGAGAGCTGCCAGCCAGAAGGGATGTGCTCTGTCCTGGGGTTATTTCAGTTAAGATTCAAAGTCCTGAGAGAAAGCGTGTGCTTAGTCTCCCCAGGCATCTCTATGGCTGGGAGAGGGCAGGGTGCTTTCCTGGGCTTATGGAGACCACTCGCATGGGATAAGAGGAAATTCCACAAGGAGGTGGGAGTGCACTACCCACAGAAGAGGAAGGATGCTGGGCAGTCCCAAGGCCGGAAGGGCTCCCTTGTTAACTGCCAGTGAACTTGAGTTACTGTCCCAACTTACTCCTGAATGTCTGTGTGCTCTGTGTACATCCTGCCCCCCGACTGGAAAAATAAGGTGGTCCACTCATGTGACATCAGGGGCTTTTCCATCCAGAATGTTCTCTGGCCTCTGGGAGCTCCTACAGCTCTGATCTCCCATTCCCTGTGTTTAGACTCCCACACCTCCCACCTCTGAGGTCACAATGGAGAACGAGAAATCAGAGGCCAGTTTCGGAAGAGCAGATTGCTGGTGAGAGGTGCTGAGCTGGCAAATGCCCACAGGCCACGAGGGAGACCCTTTTCAAATTCATGGCGGAAAAGGCAGCTGTCTTGGTGCC
>RJWJ010042647.1:0-12950 GCA_004363605.1 Indri indri | reverse complement strand
CGGCACATCCAACAGCAGAGGGGGCCTGTTAGGACAAAACTCAGGTCAATCCTACCTTTTCCTGAACCTCTGGGCTCTCCAAGTGTCCTCAGAGGGAAAGCCGGGTGCCCCCCACGGTCCCAGAGGCCCTGCTGTACTGTCTGACCTCGTCCCCCTCCCCTGCCTCTGACGCACCTCCGACCACTTCCCCTTCATCCTAGCACTCAGCCTCTGCCTCCCCACAGGTGAAGACCATGAGCTCCTCTCATTCCCTAATGTAACAGCCGCGCTGCCGCCCCTGGCACAGGGTAGACCCTTATTCGTCTCCGTGCAATGCCCAGCACGTGGTACGCGTTCACTCCGTGTTTCTTAATATTGTTATTTTTATTATTCCCATCATCCCTGGCAAAAGGAAGATTGGGAACGAGAAGAAGAGAGTGCCATTGGCTCTGCAGGGGCTGTCTCCTTCCTTCCCGTCCCCCACACTCCAAGAAAATGGCAGGATAGTCACAAAGTGGGTTCGGGTGGGTAAAGCTAAGAGAAAGTCTTTGACTAAAGACTCCGAGGGTGCCAAGCTGCAGTTCCTTAGCAGGCTACTGACTAATAACATGTTGGCCCCTAGGCAAATATTCAAACTAAAACTCCTTCAGCAGGGCACCCTTGTATTCCCAATCTCATCTTATCTCCGCAGAAGCAGTGTTACAATTAGCAATTCAGAAACTCTTTTACATCTTAGTAACCATGCATAAAAATTAATTCAAGCAAAACCTAATTTAGAATAATAATAACATGCTTTCCTAATGTTTCCTACATTAATCATGGTTAAGACAGTTACTATAGCAGCACTGTTGGAATTTATTGAAAATAACGTCACTCCCTGTACCCAAGTTCTCTTCTGAGAATGCTACTATTTGTTTAAGCAAGAGGGAAAGAAACAGGGAAGCATCCTCTGTTCCCTCTGAACTAATTTAAGGTTCAATAACAGACACAGACAAAAGTAATAAAGTGCTGTTTGCTCTGAGGGGAGGTGGTGGTGACCTTTGTTTTTCGTGATTAGATTAGTTTTAAGTTTATACTCTTGGTCTTGCCTTTTTGCTCATATGCAGGAGAAAAACATGGGGTGATGGCGTCAGGTCGAAAGAGGAGGGAAATAGTGTGGACTGTGGCTGAGCCGCGCCCTTCTTGGGCACCAGAATGAAGTCAACCCTCACTTCTGACCCCTGAGGTCTCCCAGAGAAGAGCCCAAGCCTGTCCGAAGGGTCACAGGGAAGGGTCAGTGGCCAGCAAGTCAATGACAACAGTGTCAGAAGCTGGGAAAAGCCTAGAAAAGCATAAATAATGTGAGATTACACAAGAGCTTCCTCATGCATTCAGCCGGAAGCCCTTGGATTCTGACGCTCACGGTAACGATAACTGGCCCTGCCCCTCTGGTATCCAGGTGCTCTGCACATGGCTAACAGGTGCCATCCAGGTAGCCAACTGCTGAAGGCTGTCATGAAAGTACTGAAGTTGCTGCTGTTGCTGTGGGTCCCTCTTAGTAGGACACAGTGAGACAACAGTGAGGTCAGACAGACCTGGGTTCACATCTCTGCCATGCCACAGACTGGCTGTCTCACCTCCAGCAAATAACTTGATTTTGCAGTGCATACATTGGCAAAAATAAAACAGACTGTGATGCATCTTCTTAAAAAATAATAACTTGATTTCTCAGCAGCTGTTTCTTCTGCTGTAACAGGATTTCTCAACCTTGGTACTGTTGGCATTGTGAGCTAGACAATTCTCTGCTGGGGGGCTGTCCTGTGTGTTGTGAGGTGTGTAGCTGCATTCCCGGCCTCTTCCCTGTAGATCTCAGCAGCACACCTGCAACCTGGCAATCGGAAACATCCACAGACATCACCCCATCTCCTCAGGAGGACAAAATCACTATGGTTGAGAACCACTGAACCGTAACACAGAGATAACCAGAGGAGCTCTTTGTTACCAAAACTAGATGGTGCAAGCTGCCCTGAATGGCCTGGGAGCCCTGTGAAGGCAGACGAGGTCATGTCATGCGTACTTGTGGAATGAATGGATTTAGGAAAAGCCCTAAGGTATAAAGTAAATACTCTGATACGGTCATTACAAAAACCTCCTCGTTGACTGATCAGAGAAAATTGTTTTTTTTCCCCCAAAATACGTAAACACCATAATGCCTTAGTTAATAGAAGAGCTTTGTCTCAGAACCCTCAGCACCATTTTCACAACCAATGAGAGAACGTGGGTCCAGGTGACAGGAATAATGATGTTTTAAGTCAAACTTTCTTGACACGAGCAAGGCAAACTGGGTTTATTCATCGCTTTCCAATGCATCTGAGTCAACACATCCCCAAAGGACTCTTTCCATGAGATATTTTTACTTCCATTTTTATTCTCACTTGGTAGACAACCCTTTCCACTTTCTTGCATTTTCTTTTACTTTTTTTCTCCTTGTAAGTCCCAGAGCCATTTCAAAGGCAGAATTTGCATTCTCCAGTTCAATGAAGATACATTTATTTTAGTCTAGCAAGTAGTGCAAATTTCAAATGTTGATTGGTCACATGAAAAAACAAAATTTGATCTCCTCTTGGGTTCTGTTACTGAAAATGTTCTGCCTACATTTCATCCAAATGGGGTTGGGGTTCAAAAATGTTCTTAATATCTGCTATGTAAATACCCATTCTCAGTGAATGTTTTTAAAAATTAAGTGTTTTATTTTGACACAATTATAAATTCACATGAAGTTGTATAAAAAAATAACACAGAGGGGTCCCCTGGACTCTTGGTTCCTGCCTATAGAAATATCTTTCAGAAACATAATACAATATCACAAGCAGGATACTGACATTGGTATAGTCAAAACTAGGAGCATCGCCATCACTGCAAGAATCCCTCCTGTTGCCCTTTATGGACAGACCATCTTCCCCCCACCCCAATCCCGCCTTGACCCCTTACAACCACTAATCAATTCTCCATTCCTATAATTTTTTGTTATTTCAAGAACTGTGATGGCGAACTTTATGCATCAACCTGGCTGGGCCACTAAATGCCCAAGTAATTTGTTAAACATCATTTCTTGGTGTGTCTGTGAGTTTCCAAGTGAAAATAGCATCTGAACTGCAGACCGAGCAAAGCAGATTGATTGCACCCCAGTGTGGGGGCCTCATCCAGCCCCCGGACAGACTGAATAGAACAAAAAGGAAAAGGAAGGGACACTTCCCTCTTTTCCCGACTCCATGAGCTGGAACGGGTCTTCCCTGCCTTGGGACTGGGGTTTATAGTCATTTCTCCTGGCCCCCAGGCCTTGGATTTGGGCTCCACTGGTTCTCAGGCAGCCTGGAACCCACCCCTTTGGCTCTCCTGGGTCTCAGGCCTTTAAACTGGGACAAGCACTTACACCCTCCTTTTTCCTGGTGCGCCTGCCTCAGGTCTGGGCTGGAACTGCACCGTGAGCCTCCCCACCTCCGGCTTGCCCAGGCAGCTCCTGGGACTTCCCAGCCTCGAAATGGCACCAGCCAACTGCTTGTAACATCCTCTCCCCCGCCCTCCCCCTCCCTCCCCACCCCGCCCCGCCCCGCCTCTGCTCTATGGAGAACCTGACTAATACAAGAAGCGGTTATAAATAGAATCATTCGATATGTAAACTTTAGGGATAAGTTTCTTTGACTCAGCATAATTCTCTGGAGATTCACCTGTTACTAAGTGGATCAAAGTTCATTTTTTTTTTTTTAAATAGTATTCCATGCTCTGGATGCACTACAGTTTGTTTAACCGTTCACCCATTTCATGTTTTTTTTTTTTTAAGTTTTTCATTATTATGAATAAAGCTCTTATGAATAATCATATATGGGTTTGCACGTGAACATAAGTTTTCATTTCTCTGGGATAAATGCTTAAGAGTGCAATTGCTGGGTCACACAGCACTTGCACCGACAGTGTTGTCGGAAACTGCCACCTGTTTTCCAATGTGTGTGAGTCATTTTGTTTTCCTACCAGCAACTATGACTGATACAGTGCCGCCGCTGCTTTTTAACTTAACTCTTCTAACAGGTGTGTGATGATATCCCATTGTGGTTTCGTTTAATATTTTGCATGTACCTAATAGCTAAGGATGTTGAACATTTTTTCATGTGTTGCTTTGACTTCTGTAAGCTCTCTTTGGCTAAACACCCCCTCATGTCTTTTGCCCATTTTCTATGGCATTGTGATTTTTTATTTCTTTTCTTTTTGTTCTTTACAGTTGAGTTTTGACAGCTTTTTACATAGTCCTTCGTCAGATACGTGATTTGCAAACACTTTCTCTTACTCTGTAATGTGTCTTTTCATTTTCTTTACAGGGAAACTTCTTCCCAGCAAAACGTTTTACTTTGAAGAAGTCCAGTTGACCGTTTTTTCTCCTTTTATGAAACATGCATTTGGTGTCAAGTCTAAGAAATTTATGCCTACCCCTAAATTTGAAGATTTTTCTCCTGTGATTTTTTTTTTATGAAAGTTTTATAATTTTGTACTATACTTTTAAGTTCTTGGCCCATTTTTAGTTAAATTTTATGAGATTTAAAATTAATTTTAAAATAGTTTCAATTTAAAATGGTTAAATTTAAAAGGTGTGAGACTCATGTTGAGACTCGATCTTTTTGCCTATGGGTGTTCAATTGCTCTGAAAACTATCTTTTCTCCTTTAAATTGCTTTTGTACCTAACTCAAAAAATTTGTTGAGCATATTTGTGAGGGTTTATCTCTGGGATCTCTAGTCTGACCTGTGTGTCTGTCTTTCCACAGATTTTGCATCATTTTGCTTAGTGTAACTTCACAAAACACCTTGAAATTGGGTAAACTGATTCCTCCTACTACATTTTTAAAATTGTTTTAGGTATTCTATTTCCTTTGTCTTTCCACATATGCTTTTTAATGATCTTGTTTATATGGACAGAAATCTTGCTATAATGTTATGGGACTCGTGGTAACCTACGTATCAGTTAGGGGAGAATTTATGTCTTTACCATGTCGAGTCTTTTAATCCATGAACATGATATGTCTCTCCATTTTTAGATCTTTGATTTCTTTCATCAGTGTTTTACAATATTCAGCATACAAATTTTTTATGTCTATTTTTTATTTATACCTATTTATTTTAGCAATTGCAAATAATATTATGCTTTAATTATGTCCACATATGCATTGCTTATGTTGAAGTCTCTGTGATATAAAGAAATGAAATTAATTTTCATATGTGTGACATGTATCCTGCAACCTTGATTAACTCATTTAAAGTTTCAAGAATGTTTTTTACAGATTGCTTTGGGATTTTCTAAGTAGACAACCATGCCTTCTGCAAATAGATGTAGTTTAATTTCTTTGTTAAATATTTGAATGCATTTTATTTCTTTTTCTTGCCTTATTACACTGGCTATACCCTCCAGCAATGTGTTGAAGAAGAGAATGGTGAGACCAGATATGTTTGTCTTGTTCCAAACATAAGGTAAAAAGCATTCAGGATTTTACGTCAAATATCATGTTTGTTGTGGGGTTTTTATTTTTTTCTTTCTTTTGTTTCTGTAGATGATCTTTATCATGGTGACATTCATGTCTATTCGTATTTTTAAGGTATTTTTTATCATGAATGGGTGGTTGGATTTTGTCAAATGCTTTTTCTATATTAATGATTATTATCATGTGATTTTTCTCCTTTTTCCTGCCAATATAGTGGATTACATTGAGTGATTTTCAAATGTTGAACCAGCCTTGAATCCCTTAATAAACCCTAATTGCTCATGTGTAAATATTTTTGTTTTTGAATGCTATTTGCTAATATTAATGATTTTTGTATCTCATGAAAAATGTAGATTTTGTGTTTATTTGATTGGCTGGGATTTTTGTTTGTCTGGTTTTGGAATCAGAGTATTAACATAAAATGAATGGGAAAGTTTGTCCTCCTCTTCTATTTTCTGGAAGAGATTTGTAGAATTGGTGTTAACTCTTCTTTAAAGGTTTGATAGATTTCCCCAAGGAAACCGCTTGAGCCTGCGGTGTTATAATTTTTGTTTTAATTGTCAGACATTTAGAATAGATAAGAGGATAAGGAAAGTCTAGTGCTAGGATGTGGATGTTGCTGGTTCCCACCCAAAGCTCATGTTGAAATCTGGTTGCCAATGCGATGGCATTGAGAGGCGGTGAGATCGTCAAGAGGCATTTGGGTCATGTGGGCTCTGCCCTCACAGAGGTATTAATAATGTTCTCGAGGGAGTGAGCTACTTCTCATGGGAGGGAGCGAGAGTGCGTTGTTTTATACAGCGAGTTCGGCGTCCTTGGCGCCCCTTACTACTTCTCTCACCATGCGACACCTTCTGCCACCTTATGAAGGGGCTCTTGGATGTTTCAGCCTCCAGAACTGTGAGCCAAAATAAACTTCTTTCCTTTATAAATTACCCAGCCTGTGTTATTCTGTTACAGCAACACATTATGGACTAAGACCTAACCTCATTTTTACTTAATGTTTTCTGTCTTCCTGATGTTTCAAGATTCCTTATTTCTCTGTTTCTTTTCTGTTTAGAAAGCTTCTTGTCACCATTCTTTTAAAGTAGATCTGTTGGTGACAAATTCTTTTAGGCTCCCTTTATTCCTGAAAGATATTTTCTCCAGATATATGATTGTGGATGGACTGCCCTTCCCGTTCAGCACTTGAAAAATATTGTGCCACTTCCCCATGGCCTCCATGGGTTCAGATGAAAAATCTGCTGTCGTTCTAATAGCTTCTTCCCTGAGGGCTCAGTTGCTGTTTTTCCTCTGACTGCTTTCAACGTTCCTCCTTGTGTTTAGTTCCCAAAAGTTTAATTTTGACATACATTTCTTCAGATTTATCCTATTTAGGGTTCACACAGTTTCTTGAGTCCATAGGTTTATGTCTCTTGCCAGACTGGGATGGTTTTAGTCATTATTTCCCCAAGTACATTTTCAGCTCTGCCCTCTCTCTCCTCTCCTGTCCTTTGATGACTCCAATGACACAAATGTTAGATCTATTTTTTTAATAGTTCCACAGGTGCCTGAGGCTCTGTTGTTGTTTTGGGGTGTTTTTTTTTTTCAATTTATTTTCTCCCTGTTGTCCTTTTGTACTGATTTTTTTTTCTCCTCTGTCCCCTCCAATCTGTTCTTTAGACTATACATTGAGGTTTTTATTTGGCTTATATTTTTCAATTCTAAAATTTCCAATTGATCCCTATTTATATCTTCTAGTTCTTTGATGAGACATTTTATTTCTTTTCTAAGGCACTCTGTTTCTTCCATGTTCCAAGCATGTTTATATTCGCTCACTGAAGCATTGTATTACAGCTTCTTTAAAGCCTTTGTCAGATAGCCCTACCCTCTGTCATCTCAGTGAAGGCATTTATCGATTCCCTTTTATCATGCAGTTTGAGATCTTCCTATCTTCCTGATTCTTGGTATGGCAAGATTTTCTGTTGAGACCTGGGCCTTCTGTGTATGACATTATGATACTCTAGGTCTTATTTAAACCTTCTGTGTTAAGTGGCTTTCTATGACACCACTGAGGCAGGGAAGACAGGGGCACTGCCTTATTCCCGGCAGGTTGGAATGAAAGCCCAGATTCCCCAGTTGGCCTCCACTGACACTGTGGGCAGGGCTGGGGGCAGCTCCTACTAGGTGTGCACAGGTGCTTCCCTGGATGAGAGGGCCAGCAGGGCCTCCTCACTGCCCACCACTGCACCATGGCCTCACCACCCTACTGGCTCTGGAGGACTTCATCACCCCTGGGAAGTGGTAAAAGTTCTGACACCCCACTAACCTATTCTGACACCCCCTGAGCACTGAGAGGAGGGAAACCTGTCACTGGGAGAGGTGGGGGCCGCTCCCATGGGTCTCCACTGGCACTGCATGTGTGTGGGGGCAGTTAATGCCCAGGGGGTAGAAGCGCCAGCTCCCTGCTCAGCTTTCTCTGACTCTGCTCTGCTGGGGAACTTGGGCAGCCTCATCGTAGCCCATTGAGGACAAAATGTCTGGGCACCCCCCGGGCAGCCTTTGCCAGCAAAGGCAGAGGTGCGAGCAACCTTTTCTGTGGCCTGCCACAGAACAATTATTTTCTAAAAGTTTTCTGTCTTGCTAGACTTGCTCTTACCTGATTCTCTAGCTGAAGGGATCAGGCTTTGGGGGATGCTTCTGTTTGCACCTGTTGGTGTTTCCAGGTTGCTGATTTCTCCACACCTGGTCTGATATATGAGGCCTGTAAAAGACTCAAAGTATTCTCCATGGCCTTGCTTTTTTGGGGTTCCTGAGATCCCAAGGTGGTCTGCCTCTGTTTCCCACTTTTCAGAGTCCTCCTGTGCTTGTTACACACAAGTGTGTATACATATGTGTGTGTATAATTTCCATATCTTATATGTACTATATGATGTAAATTACTATAGCATATATTACTATATCATATGTAACATAATATACATACTATATAAATATAAATATATATACTATCCATACAATATATAACTGTGCGCATATACAGTATATGATATACATACACACACTAAATGATATATATGATATGTGTGTTTGTATGTATATCCCCCAGGGTTTTTACAGAATTTAGCAGGAGGAATGGGGGCCGACATGTGTCCTCCGCCCTCCTGGAACAGAAGTCTGACTGTGCTTTAGCAAGTCAGCGAGGCAGTGCAGCCAGGAATACCCAGGGCAAAGCTCAGCTCTGCCATGAGCCTGTAAGATCCTTGCCCACTCTGAGCCTCAGTCTCCACACCTGTTAAAGGAGATGCTCATGGAGCCTCCTTCTCGGAGTCATTCACAGGGACCACGCACCTGGAATCAGGAACTCGGCCCAGCGTGTGGCCGGGGTCCATTGTGACCTGCACCCCCACACACAGGGAGCACCCCGTTGGGTGAGCGGGTTGCTCTTTCCCGGAGCACTGCTGGCAGGACAGTAACAAATACAGGGAGGAGACAGAGCTCCCAGCAAGGGGCCCATTCTGTTTTCAGTTGGTATCAGCACAATGAGGTTAGTGGATTCAAAGTAGTAAACAATTCTGGGGACACAGCCTTGGCACCACCTGGGAGCCGGTAAGAAATGTGGACACACAGGGGACGGGGGCAGGAGCCGCCCCAGCCCCCAGACCAGCTGAGTCAGAATTTGCATTTGAACAAGCTCCTTGGTGACCCGTGTGCTCACTGCAGTGTGAGAAGAGGCTCAGAGAGTGGGGCCGGGCTGGACCTCAGGGTTCAAGGGCAGCCACAATCCTTCCTTGTGCAAACACCAGCTCACAGGTTCACCTTTATTTTTTGCCACTAGGAAGGTGACATAGCAATGGCAGAGGCCCAGGGAAAACAGGCAGAGGGAGAGGTGGGAGAGGAATGTGTGAAGACGAAGAATTCTCTGTGCACCCGGAAACGGGAGGGCAGAAGCAAGGGGGTGTCCTCGCAGGAGCTGTGGGGTGAGCGCTCCCACAGTCCGCAATCTCTGCCTCTCCCACTGCCTGGACTCAGACACATTTGCATTCCCTCTCCGATTCCCTCTCCCGACGGGGGTTTGTTTGGCAATCAATGCAGACCCATGCAGTAGGAAAGCTCAGGGGCCACCCTTAGGTTCCCCCCACGTTTGCGTGTGGCTTTGATATGAATGTGAAAGAGTGTGTAGGAGGAAGGGGCTGCTCCACGGGGGAGCAGGGAGGTCCCTCTGAACAACACAGCCAAAGGCCACGCCGTACACAAACCCCAAAGACTGAGGATGGGTCCCCATCAGACCTGACCCCCTTCACAGCGCAGACGGGAGAACAGCCAAGGAGGCAGGAGAATCCTCTCCAGCCAAGCGTTTTGGATGATAAGTAAAGCAGAAAACAACGCCCTCTGCCCCTGCTCCAGAACAGGGCGGGGGACCAGCATCTGTGCTCAGAACACCGAGCGCGGGCATGGGGCCATTCCAGGAGGGAGGTGGCCAAGTTCCTCATACAGAGGAGATGCCTGGAGCTCACCCCAGGGGAGAGGAAATGCTCTCCCTTTCCATGAGTGAGGAGGTGTTTGGGGCTCATTAAACAGAAGAAGCAGCAGGCCTCAGTGTCCCCAGCAGTCAGAGCATCCCCACCCAGTCTTGATGAATCCTTCCTCCGAGACGGGGGTGACAGGGTGGCCAAGGGAACAAAGTGTCTGTAGCCAACTGTGCTTTTCTGCCTGGCTGCAAACCAGCAGCTGAGCTAAGACCAGGACAGGATTACTGGGAACTCGCTAGCTGAAGCATGAGACACACCGGTTTTCGTTCTTAATAAGGAATACAAAGACATTGGCTACACAGCATGAAGATAACACATCCGAGAAAGGACATGCGTAGGAAACAGGTCTTAGAGATGAATAAGATGTTTGAATTCAGCAGCTCCCCAAGAATTTCCTCCTCCATCTGTCAACCCCACTGCACCTGCCCACGTTGGGTACCAGCAACTGCCGACACCCTGCCCGTGTGGCGCATCTGCAGACCAGGCGGAAACCCGCCCAGCGAGCCTCCTTTGATTTGCAAGCGCGACTCTGCCTAACAGTGTCACATTTGGTCTGAACCATTTGGAAGTTTGAGCTGAAAATAACATTGCCAACTAAGTACTCATAACACAGAAAGTTAATACTATTCAGTGAAATAACTCAGAATAGAATACGGTCAGGAAAAGGCATCCCCAAAGCTGGGGTTTGCCATTGCTTCGTCACGCGCCGGGCCCTTTCAAAGGCTCTGAGTTTAAGGGAACAAAGAATAATACAAAAATGAAATTTGAACTGGGGAGAAAAACCAGGAAGAAAAAGGAGAACCACATCTCCAGGATGTCCCTTTTCTTGATTCTGCGTCTTGTTTTATTTTCCTGGTTTTATCCATTTCCTAAAATATATGTATTTCTAAATTAATAATTGAACATAAGAAGTGCCATGCAAGGAACCTCTTTAAATATTTTCCTTTTAAAGAAGCAATGTTTTCCCCTTTAACAAAAATCATGTGTTCTCAAATGTGGGTTTTTTCTTTCCTTTTTTTTTACTTTTACCTGTAAGGAGTGGCCTTGCCATTGTTCTCTATGTTCGGGTTTATTAGAAGAAACAGCTCGATCCGAGGGGTCTGCTCACGGCACTTTCCTTGCACACTCAGGCAGACACGCCAGGAATTATCCTGTGCAGCGCTCCCAGCAGGGGCTTCTGTGCTTGAGAACCGGAGAGCAGTTTATTTAGGGTCTCGGGAAATGGCTTTACTCCTCGACATGGCCTGGCAATCTGCCCACCTTCTCCCTCTGCTAGCATTAATACGATTGCTGTGTCATTGAGCGTTAAAGAGATATTACTTTTGGAATTGAACAACAGCATTGCAGTAATTATTTTCAGTGGTGAAAATGCTGTAAATTCGGCCAAGAGAAAAGAAAACCTGTAGGAAGGAATATCCCCCTCCCTGACGAAAAGTCTCTGCACGCACGTGAGTAAACCGACACTGGACGCCACAGAGTGCGAATGACAGCGCCGCGGTGCAGAGCAAGGCAGGAGGCAGTGGGCGGCCCACGCGTGGACGAGACTGACCGGCCGACCTCGGCTCCGGCCGGTTTTCAGGGCTGCTGGGAATGGGGCAGGGCTCGGGTCCAAAGGCCAAGTCCTCGCTCCAGGGCCACACATGCGTCAAAGCGGCAGGTTCCTCGAATGCTCCTGCCATAGCGGGAGTAGCTTTATCTGAGTTACGACAACCAGAACAAACAAAATCTATCTAACAAACAAGAACTATCTTGCAGGTGTTGGAACAGGGTCTTTGGGCTCAGACACACCTGCATTCAGGTTCTGGCTCCCAAACCTACAAATATGTGTGAGTGTGAGCAAGTCACTTTTTAAAACCTGCTTCCCCAGCTGTTAGATGACGTGGTGCCGATTTCCACGTGCCCAGCCACCTGCCCTCTCTCCCGGATGAAGACACATGCTTCTGGTTGGGAAACCAGCGCTCCAGTTCCACAAGGGCCTGGTCAGCAGAGCGACACGCCCGCTCAGATTCCCACTTTGGAGGGGATGCTGAATGCTCTTTAGGCGATTCGGTTTAGGAAATTAAGAGCCAGTAACATCCCAGCTATGAAACTCCCTTTCGTTAATTTTAAAAGAATCAGCACAGAGCCTATCCCGGAACACTGTCGGCCTTGATTGCAGCACATAAGACGTGCTCGGATACCTAAATATCGAACAGGCCCCGTGTATCAACATAGTAGTGACATTTGGTACTAAATACGGCCTGGAGAGGATGAGATCTATTCTTTCTCTAGATCATACCATGACAACCCAGCCTCCTGTGCTGAGCCTAAACTGCAGTCACTTGAAACTTCATTGGCAGGCACGTGTCAGCCTCAAAGACACCGCGGCCCTCCAGGGTAAGAGCTTCTGCTAAACATAACCAAAAGCCATTTGTACACAGCAACCAGGACTCTTCTGGGATCAGGTGCTGCACATTTCAAGGCTCTGGCAAATGTTCTATTAAAGGTGACACATTCATTATCACACTTTTATTTACATGCTAAAGAAATATTTTGTTGATTCTTAGTCTTCAAAATAACTGCCTTTCAGATGTTTGCTGAAAGGGTGAATAATCTAAGATTTATTTTGAGCATGATATGCAACAATTTTAAGTCTTATCTACCAAATCACCTCTCTCTATTGACAAACTGCAATCAGCCTTCAGAATAAGTAAGGGCACACCTGGAACAATGGCGTGCAATGCAAAGCCTTAATTTCCCGCAGTGGGTGGGGAATAAAATCCCTCTCAGGTATGAATAGGCAAAACAGCAGGGCCATTTACATGTGCATTTTTAGCTCGGAGGAATGTAGGGAAATTTCCATGTGAGACAGACCCCCTTTTTCTCCATCTGCCACCTGCATTTCTGAGTCCCTTTTCCACTAATGGTAAAGAAAAAACATTAATGAGTAATGATGTTTCTGCAACATGCACACAA
>RJWJ010042646.1:0-12949 GCA_004363605.1 Indri indri | reverse complement strand
TGGAAGGCTGTTGTGAGGACTCTACCATGCATGTAAAGCAAGCACTTACCAAATATTAGGGCTTACGTGGTCCATCCTATTCCTGGCACCAAAAGAACTCAGAAAGGGAAAGGCACACTCTCCAATTTCCTATGACTTTGCCCAGCACAGTGCCGTGTAAGCCTCCAGTGACCCCTCCATGCCATGCCTGCACTCAGCATTGTCTGCGTAGATGCCACCACTCACTGGCTGGGTTCCTACTGTGACAGGCGTGGGACCAGATATGACATGCAATGCCTCAGCCAACTGCCATCGCATACATCCACAACTGACTCCAAAGACCTCACTTTCAACTACTAGGTGACCCTGCCTCATAGGACACTGAATAACGATTTCTTGGCAAGCCCTGCCTCCCACAGAAAGAACTTGTCATTTGCTGGAAGCAGTTCCCACAGTCAGCACAGTGCCTGCCACCAAGCAGGCACCTCTGCAAATCAGTACTCGACACGTCATTGATGACGACATCACTAGAAACCGGGCTTCAAGTTTAGTGTCACTGATAACTCTTTCAATCTTTATTATGATATCCTGTGAGCACAAGTTTTCTTTCCAGTGCTCCCCAAACTTTTTGACAGCAGGGACGGTTTTCGTGGAAGACAATTTTTCCTCAGACCAGGGAGAATGGGGATGGTTTCCAGATGATTCAAGTGCATTACATTTATTGTGCACTTTATTTCTATTATTAGTATATTGTAATATATGACAAAGTAATTATTCAACTCACCATAGGTTTCAGACCATTGCTTTAAATCCATTTCCAATACTGTATTTTATTTGTAGAGTTTGAGGAGTCTCAAAGTTTCCCAGCTTAAGAAGTCTGGATTTAGAACTGGGCCTGGGAGTTACACAACTAATCTGTACTAGCAGCAAAGAAAATCTCCCCTCCTTTTGGAAGCCAGCGGAGGAATTGGAGTTTAGTCCTGGGATAAAGGAAAAGCACAACCACAAACTCCCTCACCCTCTTCCTAGGGACAGACAATTTTGAAACATCACCAGGACGATAGAAAAAATGATATGCCCCAGAGAGAAAGTGTTCCATTCCCAATGTTTGCTTTTTTGCCCTTCCTGGAAAAAATAAACCAAGCAAGGGACACCACCTACATGACAGACGTGGGAGATAAACAGAAGGTCAGTGGTTCCAGAGGTGCTTGGACCAGGCGGCAGATGGGCATGTGGATTGAGGGCTCTTGTGTTTTGGAACCACCTTGCTAAGAAATTGAAAAGAGGGAGAAGGAAGAGGAATGGATTTGTGTTGTCAGAGATGACAGTGACTGAGGATTCCTCAAGTCACACACCAGTCTCAGCCACCAGCCTAACAGGAAGGGTACACGCCATCGAAGCAGCTTTGGATGCCTATGAGCTGTTGGGGGGGGGGCAGGAAGGGGATGAGAGGATAAAGCCCCTCAAATTGGTTTGGTTGATGAGGACCCCTGGCGGCTAGGAACAGGGACCACACCTGCCCAGCCACCAATCCCACTGTCTGTGCATTTCCTCCAGGTAAATGTCTGCATCCAGCAACCTCCTGCTTGTCTTAAGAGAGCTAGTATCCATGGTGAAAGAAACACAAGCTTGAGTTTTGTAAAGGTCCAAGAGACTCTGAGCAAGTTGACGAGCCGTGTCTGAGCCTGACAATAAACAATGTCTCCTCCTTTCTCTCAATAGCAATTAACAAGAAAGGCACCATCTGGGGTTGTTTGGGAGCCAAGAGGACGAAGGAGTGACCAGCCCCATCGTCTGCAGGGGCTGCAGGGTAGGTGGCCAGGCTGAGAGATTACAGGGAAGAGGTCTCAAGAGAGGAGTAGCTAGAGAGCAGAAAGGGGGAGAAAGGCAGAGAAACAAAGCAACAGGACTAAGCAAAGTATACGGGAAGTAGAAAGCAGCTAACGTTTACTTCACTCAGTGCTTTTCAAGGGATCCCTCAGAATCCCCCAAGGGCGGGTTAGAGCCCTGCATCTGCGAATCATCACCGGCGGTGGCACAGACGGGGAAAGTGAATCGTCATAGCGAGAGATTCGCTGAGCGTTTACCCGTGCCAGGCGGCATGCGAAGCCTGCTCCACGCAACCCTGGGTAATCCCCAAACCAAAGCACGCGTGCTTTCCTCTTTCCACGGAGGAAGAAACAGACTCAGAAGGGGTTAAAGGTCTTCCACGCCCTAGATCAGGCCACTGAGAGCCGGCAAAGTCCTGAGTCCAGACACACTGACCTGGGGAAGCCCACTCTCTCCCTGCGCCTTGGTGGATGAAGTCCCGAAGCGGGTGTTCAAAAGTCCTCCCCGAGTCTAAGCGTATCTCACATTTGTGATTACTACCATCAATACTCTTGTCCCTTCCTGACATGTTACTTCCCAGAGACTGGTGCCAAAAATTATTAAAATGGTTTAAGATCTTATGTCTCTTGAGTATTTCTTTAGCTGTTTACTTTGCAAATTAAGCCTCTACTGCAGGCCCATGGGCCCTCCCCAGCCCACCACAAGGTGTGCGGGAGCATCTTCCCAAAGGAAACCCAGCACCGCCTCAGGAATAGGACGGCCTGGGTTCAAATCCCGACTCCGCCTGTCCCAGGACGTGCGACCTTGCCGAATCTTCACCTCGCCTGGGAAGGGAGGATTTCGGGGTCCCCGGTCTAGCTATGGAGGCTGGTATGAGACAAGAGGAGAACCCTCCACCCAGGGGCCCCTGTCACCCGTCACTGGCAGCCGAGGACCGCGACGGCGTCTCCCGCCCGCGTCCCGTTTTTTCGTTCTTCTCCTCGCCCGGAGGGTTTGAACGTGCGCCCGCCCAGGCCAGGCTCGGAGCTGCCGCGAACGGGGCCGGGGGCGTCCCCGGGCCAGGGGACCAGAGTCGCGGCCGCCGGGACCCCTCACCCGCGCTTTACCCCGACCTACGGGACCCCGCCTCCACCTTTTTCAGTCGCTCCATCAACACGCTCTTGTTGCCGCTCGAATCCAGATTCCGTTTCCTCAGCTCCGCCCGCAGGTCGATCACCGGCAGGTCGCTGAGGCGCCGCGTCCCGGTCTCCGACGAGGCGGAGCTCAAAGCCGCTGCGCCCGCCGCACCCGATTTTTCTGGGCCCGACAACGTCTCCGCCATTCCAGGGCCCCTGGCTACGCCGCCCAATTCACACACAATCCGCCCGGTTCTAGCTTGGTTCCTAGCACAAAATGGCGCCACCTGTGAAGGAACCGCTGTAGCTGCTCCGACGCGCCCCGCTCCTGCGCAGGCGCACCCGACGAGGTGGACTCTCTCACAGTCGCATATGCACATGCGTCATGAGAGACTCTCCGGGCTGTGCGCAGGCGCGATAAGCCTCCGCAGCCTCCCGCCGCGAGCGGCCGGGATATTTGGGTGCTGCAGTTACTGTGCCTGCGCGTCGTGGCCGGGACCGTGCGCTTGGCCATCGCGCGAGCGCGCCGGCTGCTTGGGACGCAGGTCGGGGCGGTGCGCATGCGCGGCCGCAAAGCGGGGCGGGAGGAAGCCAGTGCGTTTTCCTCTTAGGCGGCGCCATTTTGTGCTCAGAGCCGCTACAGCCGCCGCCGGTGAGGCGCCGAGTCGGTGGCGGAGAAGGGCAGGTGAAGATGACGGAGGCTGTGGCAGGGCCGGGGGACTCGGGCCCTGGCTCGGCCGCTCTGGGCTCGGTCGTATCGGAGACCGGGACGCGGCGGCTCAGCGACCTGCGAGTGATAGACCTGCGGGCGGAGCTGAAGAAGCGGAACCTGGACACTGGCGGCAACAAGAGCGTCCTGATGGAGCGGCTCAAGAAGGTGAGACGGGGTGAGGGTCCGGGGTGGCGCAGGAGGCCCGGGGACGCCCCAGCGCGGGCCTGTCACCGCGGCTCCAGGACTCGGGTAACCCCGGTCCGCCCCCCTGTGGGGCGCCCAGGGCCCGAGCTGTCGGGCACCAGAGGGGGCCCGGCTGTGTGACCTTGGGTAGTCACCGGCCCTCTCTGTGCCTTGCTTCTTACTCTCCTTTCAGCCATTCCTCTCTGTGCCCTTAAAATGCAGTCTTCTTGGCTTCCAGGGTGGCCCCTGGACCCTCTCCCGGGGGTCCCGGTGCAGATTTGGCTGTGTGACCTTGGGCAGGTGCCTTTCCATCTCCGTTTCTCAGTTTCCTTCTCTGGAAAATGCGTGTCTGAAGAATCGCTGGGAGTTAACAGTAAAAGGGGGCGGTGCTTGTTGCTGCCTCAGGGCCTTTGCACTTACTGTGCGCCTGGCCACCCAGACTGCTGGTCCCCCATGTCTTCCCCTTGGCTGGCACCTTGTCATTTGGGAACTATCTGAGACATGGTCTTCCTGAGGTGCTGCCGCACGTCCTTGTTCCTGTGTGTGGCACCATCCTGTGTTTACACTCCACCGTGCAGTACTCGACACAAACTTGTGTCCCTGGGGATTGTCTCCCCAACTGGAACAAGGTCTGTGAGGGTAGGGACCTTGCGAGTGTCCATTCCGGTCTTATGCAGGTGGAAGGCACTGAAAGACCTGTTGAGTAGAAGCACCACTCACCCCTGCGCCTAGGCTGCTGCTTGTTCTTCCACCCCAGAGGTCACTAGCCCTTCTCCCCCCCAGCAGCCTCTCTGTTATTATTTGTTCTGTTGTGTAACTTTAAGGTAGAAGGTTGGGCAGTGTGGAGATCAGTGCCCGTTTTGGAACGGGTCACGGCCCCCGTTCACAATGGGGTCCACAAGCGCTGGCTCAAGGCCTCTCTTCCCTTCCTTTTTGTCTTTTGGACTTTGGGCCCAGAGAGAAACACGTTGTGCTGGGTTCATCCTATTCCTTTTCGGGCTTGCAGCACGAATAAAATAAGAGAACCAGAGTTGCTCTTTGCAAGGATAGGTTTGCCTTTGTTTGTTGGGAAGTTGTTACTTTACGAAGAACTGTGTGTGCTGTGCCTCATCTCAATAACATTGTAAAAATTCATTTCTGTCTTACAGGCAGTCAAGGAGGAAGGTCAAGATCCTGATGAAATTGGCATCGAGTTAGAAGCCACAAGCAAAAAGGCAACGAAGAGATGTGCTAAAGGTATACACACATGTCCTTTTTTGCCCTTCGGGCTTGAGTGGTTAGAGAACTTAGAGAAATAGTGTTTGTAGCACTCTTTGAGCCCACTAGGCCCCATGGAGAACAGCTCTGACCCTCAGTGTCTCCCCTCTCAGAATTAGACTTGCTCTTCACCACCTAGCAAGTAATTGGATCAAGGGTGTGGGCAGGAGTAGTCCTGTATTGGTGCCACATAAAATGAAAATATAGTAAAAACATTTCACCTTCTGTTGTTGGGATTACAAAAGAACTAGCGGAAAACAAACTTAAAGCTGCCCCACCTGGTCTGAGAAACTAAATGCACCTGCTTGGCTTCCTTCCTGGTTCAAAAAATAAGTGTTAACTGTAGGAAAATGACACCAAGCCAATACAGAATAGAACCCAGCTTCTCTAGCATGCAAAACAGATTGTTGGGGTATTTGCACTCAGCGTATTTTTTTTTTACCAGTGTGTATTTTTTTGTGGGGAGATAGGGTCTCCTCTATTGCCTGGAGTAGAATGCAGTGGCATCATCATACCTCACTGCTACCTAAAATGCCTGGGCTCAAGCGATCCTCCTGCCTCACCCTCCTGAGTAGCTGGGACTATAGGCGTGAGCGATCATGCCCACCTAATTTTTATATTTTTTGTAGTGATGGGGTATTACTCTGTTGCCTAGGCTGGTCTCCAACTCCTGGCCTCGATCGGTCCTCTCATCTCAGCCTCCAAAAGTGTTGGCATTACACTACAACACCCAGCCCCCAGTGTGTTTTTTGAAATTAAGGTCCAATTCATAAACCATTAAATTCACCTGATCAGTGAACTAGCACCTCTTGTATTATCCTGGATAGAGCTTGAGCCGATCCTTCGAAGTGAGGTATCCCAAGAATGGAAAAACAAGCACCACGTGTCCTCACCACCAAATTGGTACTAACTGATCAGCACTAAGGTGCTCACATGGAAGTAATATTCATGGGTGCCGGTCAGGTGGGAGCGGGGTGGTGGGGTGGGTAAACTCGCAACCAGTGGATGCGGAGCACACTGCATGGGGGAAGGGCGTGCTCGTGGCCCTGGCTTGGGCGAGGCAAAGGCATCACATGTAACCAAAATGTTTGTACCCCCAAAATATTCTGAAATTAAAAAAAAATTCACCTGACAAAAGTGTACAATTCAGTGCTTTTTACCACATTCACAAGGCTGTGCACCCACCGGCACTATCTAATGCCAGATTTTCATCACCTAAGAAGGAAGCCTTGTCCCCGTAGTAACTCCTCTATCCCTGTCATTATAGATTTGCCTGTTCTGGACGTTTCACATAGATGGAATCGTACAGTGTGTGGCCTTTTTTGTCAGTTTCTATCACTTACAGTGTTTTCAGGGTTCATCCCTGTGGTAATGTGTATTGGTACGTCATTCCTTTTAATGGCTCATACCAGCTATTTTTGGAAGTGTTTATAAAACTTTGAAACCTCGACTGTCCTAATTGGTATCATCCTCCTTGTTAGATTTTACAGATAGGGCCAATGTAATTTCAGACTCTTGTGCTATGGGCCTGTTTCTGAGGGGGTACTGTATGGAAATTCTCACAACTGTACGGATTCCTTTCATCTGAAGAAGTGCTAAATTCAGACAGTGGAGAATATCTGCTTTGAACATAAAAAGAAATGGTAGCATTTTTAACAATTTCCTTTTTTTTTGAAATGGCTTTTCCTAGAAGCACTACTTTTCTATAAATACATCTAACTGTTTGAAACTTGTATGTGTGTTTTTAAAGGTTAGATTTTTAGTTAGGTTGCATGTGGGATTTAAGTTAAAACTTAGAGACAGTGGTATGTTTTTGCTCTTCCTGTAGCTGTCCATATTTCGGCTGGAAACACTGGCCCAGCAGATGCAGAATATGAGGGACTGGCCTCATGCAGGAAACATAGAATATGTTTAGAAATAGAATAGAATAGAAATACCTCTTCTGCTTAGGTGTTATCTGTGATCTGAGAGTCTGTTTTGAATAGTTGTAAAAACCGCTTAGCAATACAATTTGCAACTTTTCAGTGTAGGTGCTCATTTATAATTGTGAAGTTCAACACTTACTGAGATGTTCTCGGCTCTTAACAGGGATGTTTTGCATCATTAGAGAAACTAATCTTTGCTGAGTGCTTTAATCACCTGTCCGAATGTCTGCATCAAAGCTTAGGTCCAATCAGACTACTTGGAGTTAGCATTTTGTCAGGAAGGGCGACAGTTCCTTCCATGGATATAAAGAAAATGTCTCTGGCCTCTGCTGTAGTAGTGGGCATTCAGAGGGCTTCTGGTCCTTTCCCGTTCCTTTTTCAGAGAGGTAACCCAGTCCAGAGAGAAGAAGCAGGTGGCCTAGGTCCTCAGGCAGAGCTCGGTCTCTGCCAGTCTCAGTGTTCTACCTTGAGCTAGCAGTGTTCTCTGGAGGTGTCTGGGCACGTGGTTAGTATAGGACGTGTGAGACCCTTATGGCTTCGTGGTTGCAATTAGGTCCTGTGATTATATACACTGTTGGATTAGGAGGACCTAATCATTTGTTTTCGGGATGCTACGGTACATAAAGTTCAGTTAGGCCAGAGTTGGACTTACTCCGGGAACTCACCACTGACTGCCACCTCCTTTCCAAAGTAAGAAATAGCCAAACTTTCTCAGAGAAAACTTCATGATGAATTGGCATAAGATTTATCATTCACCTAACGGGCAAAATTATCGGAAACTTGCAGGTGGGTTTTGAAAGATCAAAATTTTGATTAAAAATCGAAAAACTTCAGGTTATATGTGGGGCTCAAGTTGGATTTTCTTACACCTGTGTCTCCCGAGCCTTCAGCTTTTAGTCGCAGGAGGCCAGGCGCTTGGGTTGGGGTGCTGCCTGTCCGTTGAGCCTTGCCTTTTTTTTTTTTTTTTTTTTTTCCATTTCTCCTGTTCGCATCCGGTGTGGGCACTGCAGGCTGCTATTTAGAGGCCCAGAAATTGGGCGCAATTAGGAAGCATTTTTAGACAGTGTATTTCAAAAGGATATGCTGTGTTTACATACAATGGGAAGTGGGACGGCTGAGTCTCTGAGTCTCAGCTTTGGAGCTGAAGCGAGTTCTGGTATGTCAACTGCGCATAATGAAACCTGCTAGCATTTTCGGAAGTGTGAAATGAAATGTAAAGCTCGCAGTGCTTCGCACATAATAAAACTACGTTCCTTGAATAATTGTTGATAAGAATGGTCAATGAGATTCTTAAGGTAGACGCTGCTGGTTGGATCTTTTAGTCAAACATTGAGGGTTTTTATGGTTAATTGTCTTATTTTAAAAACTTATAAAAATAATACCTTTAGGTAATTTGGAAAATGTAAAAAGTCTGCATGTGAAAATAAAATTATGTCTATTCTTAACTGCTCAATGTTTTAACTGCTATTGAACACGGTCTCATATCCATCTGTATGTTTTACAGTCACATCCTCACAGTTGCATATACACAAACGTGCTTTTAATAAAAGTAGATGTCTGTTTTTCTGTGTTTACCTCATGGGCAATATCCTGTCCTTAAATATTCTTTAAAAGCATAAATATTTTTATACCACTTGATTTTGTTTGTGGTAAAAGAGAAAAAAATAGAAAAGCACAAATTTTTGTAATGTCGCAAGGCATTGTGGAACAGAGTTTCTGTGCCTTGGCTCTGTTGCCAGTTTGGGCTGAGTAATTCCTGGGTGTTGTAGGGCCATGAGTGGCGCCATTGGCCACCAGATGTCGGCGGCATACTCCCAAGTCATGACAACCAGCGAGGTTTCCAGACATTGCCAAATTATACCCCAGTCCCTCCGTTGAGAACCACAAGGGAAGAAAAATGTGCCATAATTTGCTTCTCTTTTGGATATGTAGGCCGCATATACTTTTTAGATAGACTAAATACCTATGTTTTGGATTCCTTGTTATACATATTGAGTGGCAGAAGGGGACAGTCTGTTCCAGTGGGTGGAACATAGGGAGAACCAGCCAGTTACTAATCCAACATGTTACTTTTTAGGTTGATTACTGGGTGGGTATTCCTTTTTTTTTTTTTTTGCTTGCTTGCTTGAAAAATTCGTGTTTTTGTTCTTTGCTGCTTTTTCTTTTGTGATATTTGTCTTAGTGCAGAGTGGTTTTGAAATCTCTTGAAGCCTTTAGATATTTTGTGGAAAATCAAAATATTTTGATAATTTGACGGGAATCCTAGATTTTCACGTCCATGTGGATAGCTTACTTAGAATACCAAGTGAGGCAAAATTAGGTAGACGAATGGGTACTTTTTTCAGTTTCTCTTATAACATGTTCTAAGATCGAAATCTGTTATTCTGCGTAAACTAATGATTCTGGAACTTGGGCGTTAGCTGATTGGACAATTATTCTGTAATCAGGACAGAAGATGGAGGAGGAAGGCACGGAAGATAACGGCCTGGAAGAAGACCCCAGAGACGGGCAGGTATGTGGGGTCACAGTGGAGATGACAGCAACAGCTCCACATTCTGGTCCGCCTGGTCGTCTGTGCATCTCGTTGCTCTTCACAGGAGGACATGGAAGCCAGCCTGGAGAACTTGCAGAGTATCGACATGATGGACATTAGCGTGCTAGACGAGACTGAAGGCGAGAATAGCAGTTCTCCAGATTTTGGGGAGGACGGCACCGAGGGCATTCTCGATTCCTTGTGTGACAGTAAAGAATACGTGGCGGCACAACTGAGACAGCTTCCGGCTCCGCTCCCAGAGCATGCTGTAGGTAACTCGGACACCCGGCGGAATGTGCCAGTAGCCCTGAGGCACCACGGCGGTCACGTGCTACTTGTGTGAGGGAGGCTGCAGCTAAACCACCGTGATCACATAACTCAGTGCCTAAACCCTGGTGGTGAATCATATGCATGTAAACTCCACGCAGGTCACATATCAACTAACAGCTTTTTATACTCACGGAGAAGCGGCATGTGATGTTTGGTGGGGAGACACTTTCTAAGCATGCTATAAGGTCATAAAATAGAAGGCTAAATAACTGTTGATAAAAGTTCTTTCCTTTTAAAAATAGTTTTAAAAAACAAAAATGGCTCATAATCACATCATGCAGATACTCCTGTTGATTGTGTTTCCGTGCGCTGTATCGCACAAGGTGAATTACGTTAAAAGATGTAAAGCAAGGTGAGGAAAATCCGAGGGGATTCACTGTTCACATCCAGGTGTGTAAAGAAGGGCTTTGGGACTCGAGCGATCCCCTTGCCTCAGCTGGGATTACAGGCCGGAGCCACCGTGCCACTCCAGGAGGACTTTAATATCTATAAACCTTTCCCAACTTTTCACTCCTAGTATTTTGGTGTAGAGCTCTCTGGTGAGACTGTTCAGACATCTAGAACTGACAGTTCTAGGACAGGGTCACTGTCCTAGGACTGATTAGCATTTTAATCTGACTGCACATGCCCAGCTGTTTTAGCTGGTGGTTTTATTTACTTAATGTGTTACAGCCTTCAACTTTGGGGGTAAATGCCCTTGTGGGACTGAACCTTAAGCCTTAGGGTCAAAAGTCACGAACTCCGAATTTACCACACCTTGTGCTTAGGGTAGCATGTTGGGCAACTGCAGGTATCGCTGTGAAGTGAAATCGGAGGAGAGCAGAGTTTGTCATTTTGAGTTCTGCTTTGGAAGTCCTGTGGTTGGGTATGCTGATCACCAGCACTTAGAAACTGCCTGGGAAGTGCATTCAGCCAATACAGGCAGAGCGAGCCTACCATCTGCAGGCCATTGTCCCAGACGCTGGTGTAACAGTCTTGGCGCGTGCGTTCTGGCAGGGAGGGAGGTGCTACACTGAGTTGTCCAGCAGTAGAGTTGCATATGGTGGCAGGTGCTGTGAGGGAAATAGGCACAGATTGCCTAGAAGGTGGTGAGGTGTAGGCCTCAGCGTTCACAGCTGTGGTCTCCACAAAGTAATGTTCCATTTTGTTTTTCAGGTGGATGGAGAAGGATTCGAGAACGCTTTGGAAACTTCATCGTTGGACTTCAAAGTAACTCCAGTAAGTTGCCCTTGCGTTCTGCATTGCTGGAAACTTTAAATGAGTGGTCGATACAGAAAAGAGAGAGAGTGTGTGTGTGTGCTCCTCTGTGCATATAAAAATGATTAGTTGAGCATGGATACTGAGCCAGGTGCAGGAGATAAGAGGTTAGCAAAACAGATACAGTCTCAGAGTGTGCAGTGTAGTGTTACAAAGCCACCAAGCATGTGACTGGAAGGGAAAAGAGGTGCCAGGAGGGAGCAGTTCAGGGGATTGGGCTACAGAAGCAACTAGAAGACTTGCCAGGGGATGTCCTGCCTGAATCCAGACCTGACATACAGGTCTGCCGTTAGCTGGGTGGGGGGGAAAGGAGAATTGGGAGCAGAAGATGCGGGCAGTGGCCTGGGGGCAGGGTGGGAGTAGGGGGAGGCCAGGGGTGGAGCTGCGAAGCAGGGGGGCCCGCCCCGTGGTCTGAGCCACAGGAAGGACTTGATCTCAAGTCCTGAGTGGAAAAGGTTTTTTCAGCAGGATGGAGAGACAGTTGTGTTAAAGATAAAGGGTTCTGGTTACAATAACAGTTTTATGTTGGGAGAAATACCTTTTTCTTCAGCGTGGTGTGATATGTAGTGGTGGCCTCCTGTGTGACCTCTGCTTTGACTGGGAGTCTTTGCCAGCTGCAGTGACCACTGGGGGTGGGTGGGGCGGGGTGCAGGGGCCAGACTCCGAGGGAAGAATCGGACAGACTTAGCATTGCCACTGCCGACACGCCGGTGCCAGAGAAACTGGCAGAGTGAGCTTGTCTTCATCAAGGTATTTGGATTGGAATATTTTTCGAAAGGAGAAAGTTATTTAGAAATAGGCATTTACTCACAGAAAGCTATTTTTGCTAGGGAAATGTATCTGCCCCAGTTTTTAAAGTGACTTGCGGATTTGCTTTTTCTTTTTTAAATAGGATGTTGAAGACCCTCTGTTGGAGCCAGGTACTGATAAGAGAAACGCGACAGTTATGGTTTGCAAGTTTTCATGCTACTATGATTTGAAAGCTGTATATATTTTAAGCTGTGTTACGGTCTTGTAAATGGCGCTAATGGTGGACAATCCAGATCGTACGAGGATCAGAGATTGGAAACCCATGCGTATCACCAGATCTGTGGGTGTGCCTTTCTGGCTTCTTGAGGTCAGATATATTTGGTGAGATGTAGTGATTATTTTCACCTCTAACCACGTAGAGTGGCATTTAATTCCCCCTCCCCCCAAGATTCTTCCATGTGTTTCTACACATGATCACAGATCTTGTGATATTTTGCTGCAGTCATTTTGATTAATGCAGTTAAAGCAGGATAAAACTGTTGTCAGGGCACTTAGAACCTGAAAAGTGACTGGATTCCACAAGAGCAAACAGAGTTTCTTCATGAAAATTTTCAACATGTTATTCCCCTTCTGGACTGCGTTTATCTCCCACCGCCGGAAGAGTTTCTGGTTTTCATATTGGACTGTTCTGTTAAAAGAAATTCTGTTAAAAGAAATTCAAAGAAATTTGGAAATTGAGCTGTCATTGAATGGTGATTGCATTCGGTTCAGCACCTTGGACATTGGAAAATCAGTCAGAAGACCCAGACTTGAACAAAAACTCGAAGAAGACTGTCGAGAAGCAGACACATGGTTGTAGGTGTTTAAATCTGTGGGGGCCTTTTCTCTTCCATGTAGCGTAGAGGCTAACGTAGCAGTCTGTCGGAGCGCAGGTAGTGTAACCAGTGTAACTTTGCACACCCCCGGGTTTTCCAATCTCTGTGTAGCTAGCAGTTCTCTTCGTGTTAGCGTGGCAGCCGTGCCAGTTCCGCATTTGTGATTGCTTTATTTCCCTGGTAATTAAACCTTGTGCCATTCT
>RJWJ010042645.1:0-12942 GCA_004363605.1 Indri indri | reverse complement strand
ACATGGATTAAAAAAACAAAACCAAACTATATGCAGCCTTTAAGAGACTCACTTCACTGGTAAAGACACACATAGACTGAAAGCGAAGGGACAGAAAAAGATATTTCATGCAAACAGAAGCTAAAAGTGAGCAGAAGTAGCTCTACTTATATCAGATAAAATAGACGTTAAGTCAAAAACTGCAAAAAGAAACGAAGGTTATTTTGTAATAAAAAAGGATCAATTCAGCAATATACATGGATATGTAAGGATATAACAGTTTATATATACACTCAATACTAGAGCACCCAAATATATAAAGGAAACGTTACTGTTGTATCTAAGGGGAGAGATAGACTGCAATATAGTAATAGTAGGGAACTTCAATACCTGACTTTCAGCAATGGATAGATAATCCAGATAAAAATTTAACAAAGAAATAGCAGATTTAATCTGCACTCCTCACCAAAGGGACCTAACAGAACATTTACAGAGCATTCATTCCATCTAAGAGCTGCAGAATACACATTCTTCTCAATTACACATGGAACATTCTCCAAGATACATGATATGTTAGGCAAGGAAACAAATCTTAACAAGTTTAAGATGGTGGAGATCATATCAAGTATCTTTTGCGCCCCCACCAGTATAAGACTAGAACTCAATAATGGGAGGAGCTGAGGAAACTTTACAAATACATTGAAATTAAACAACATGCTTTTGACTAACGAATGAGTCAATGAAGAAATGAAAAGAGAAATTTAAACATTTCTTGAGACAAATGAAAATGGGAACACAACATACCAAAACCTATGGTGTACAGCAAAAGTAGTTGTAAGAGGCAAGTTTATAATAATAAATGCCTATATTTAAAAAGTAGAAACCTAATATTGTACCTCAAAGAACTAGAAATACAAGGATATGCAAAGCACAAAATTAATAGAAAGATACAAAAGATCAGTGAAATAAAGAGGTTTTTTTTTTTTTTTTTTTTTTTCGGCACAGAGTCTCACTCTGTTGCCCAGGCTAGAGTGCCGTGGCATCAGCCTAACTCACAGCAACCTCAAACTCCTGGGGCTCAAGCTATCCTCCTGCGTCAACCTCCTGAGTAGCTGGGACTACAGGCATGTGCCACCATGCCCAGCTAATTTTTTCTACATATTTTTAGTTGTCCAGCCAATTTCTTTCTATTTTTTTAGTAGAGATGGGGTCTTGCTCTTGCTTAGGCTGGTCTCAAACTCCTGAGCTCAAACGATCCACCCGCCTCGGCCTCCCAGAGTGCTAGGATTACAGGCGTGAGCCACCACACCCAGCTGAGAGTTGGTTTTTTGAAAAGATAAAATCAACAAACCTTTATCTAGACTAAGCAAAAAAGAGATGACTCAAGTAAATAAAATCAGAGATGAAAAAAGAGACATTGCAATAGATATCACAGAAATACAAAGGATCATGGACAATTATATGCCAATGAATTGGATAACCTAGGAAAAAAATGAACAAGTTTCTGGACATATACAACCTACCCAGATTTGCTTATGAAGAAACAGAAAATCTGAACAGACCAATAGTAAGTAAGAAAATTGAATCAGTAATGAAGTCTCCATCAAAGAAAAGACCAGCACCCAGTGACTTCACTGCTGAATTCTAAATATTTAAAGAAGAGCTAATACCAATTCTTCTCAAACTATTCCAGAAAATTAAAGAGGGAGTATTTCCAAACCCATTCTATGAGGCTAGCATTACCCTACTACCAAAACCAAACAAGGACACAACACAAAAAGAAAACTAGAAGCCAGTGTGTCTGCTGAACATAGATGTAAAAGTCCTCTATGAAATATTAGCAAACCAAATTCAACAGCATATTTAAAAAGATCATTCATTATGATCAACTGGGATTCATCCCAGGGATGTAAGGATGGTTTAACATCTCCATACCAATGCATGTGATATATCATTAACAGAAAGGACAAAAACCACATAATCATTTCAATGATGCAGAAAATCATTTGACAAAATTCAACATCCCTTGATGATAAAAGCTCTCAACAAACTAGGTATAAAAGGTACATATCTCAATACAGTAAAACCACAAATGACAAACCAACAGCTAACATGCAAATGGGGAAAAGCTGAAAGCTTTTCAACTGAAAACAAGACAAAGATGTCCACTTTAACCATTTCTATTCAGTACAGAAGTCCTAGCCAGAGCAATCAGGCAAGAGAAAGAAAGAAAAGGCATTCAGATGATTAAAGAAGAAGTCAAATTGTCTCTGTTTGGAGATGACATGATCTTATATATAGAAAGCCTTGAAAAGTCCACTAAAAACCTGTTAGAACTAATAAATGAATCGACTAAATTTGAAGGGTACAAAATCAACATACAGAAACCAGTAGCATTTCTATACACTAGTAGTGAACTCTCTGAAAAAGAAATCAAGAAAACAATCTCATTTGCAATAGATACAAAAAAATAAGATATCTAGGAATAAATTTAATCCAGGGGACAGAAGATCTATACATTAAAAACTATAAAACACTGATGAAAGAAATAGGACACAAGTAGAAAGATGTTCCCTCTTCATGGACTGGAAGAATTAATATTGTTAAAATGTCCATATATTTTAAGTGTTCTTATAAGTGGTCTACATATTCAATGTAATTCCTATCAAAATACCAATGAAATTATTCATGGAAATAGAAAAAAATAATCCTAAAATTTGCATGGAACCACAAAAGACCCTGAATAGCCAAAAAGCAATCCTGAGCAAAAAGGAAAAAAAACAAAACAACAACAACAAAACCAAGCTGGAGGCATCACATTATCTGACTTCAAAATATACTACAAAGTTATAGTAACCAAATAAGCATGGTATTCTAGCATAAAAACAGACACATAGACCAGCGGAACAGAGTAGAGAGTCCAGAAACAACCCACACATCTATAACCAAATGATTTTCAACCAAGGTGCCAAGAACACTCATTCAGGAAAGGACACCCTCTTCAGTAAATAGTGCTGGGAGAATTAGTTATCCACATGCAGAAGAATGATACTGGACCTTTATCTTTCCCCATGTACAAAAATCAACTCAAAATGGATGAAAGACTTAAACGCAAGGCCTATAACTATGAAACTACCAGAAGAAGACATACGGGAAACGTTTCATGACATTGGACTGGGCAGAGATTTTGGATAAGACCTCAAAAGCACAGGCAGAAATAGTCAAGTGGAATTACATCAAACTAAAAATCTTCTACACAGCAAAGGAAACAATCAACAGAGTGAAGAGACAACCTACGGAGGAAGAAAATGTTTTCAAACTATACATCTGGCAAGGGATTAATATACAGACTATATAAGGAACACAACTCAATGGCAAAAAAAAAAAAAAAATCCCCAAATAATCTGATTTAAAAATGGGTAAAAGACCTTAATAAGCATTTCTCAAAAGAAGACATACAAATGTACAACAGGCATGTGAAAAAAATGCTCAACATCACTAATCATCAGCAAAGTACAAATCAAAATCATAATGAGGTGTCATCTCATTTCAGTTAGAATGGCTACTAACAAAAAGAAAAAAGGTAAGTGTTGATGAGGATGTGGAAAAAAGGGAAGGCTTAAACACTATTGGCTGTATCCATTAACACAGCCATTAATGGATATCAGTATAGAGGTTCCTCAAAAAATGAAAAAGAGAATTATCATATGACCTAGCAATCCTACTGGTGAGTATTCATCCAAAAGAAATGAAATCAAGATTTCAAAGAGATATCTTCACTCCATGTTTATTGCAGCACTATGCACAATAACCAAGATAGAATCAACTTAAGTGTCTAATAATGGATGAAAGGATAAAGAAAATGTGATATAATATACGCAGTGGGATACTATTCAGCCATAAAGAAGAATTAATTCCTGTCATTTGTGACAACATGGACGAACCTGAAGGACATTATATTAAGTGAAATAAGCCAGACACAGAAAGACAAATACCGTATTTTCTCACTCATGTGGAATCTAAAAAAGTTGATCTCCTACAAGTAGTGATTGGAACCATGGTTACCAAAGACTAGGCTGGGTGGAGGGAATGGGAATGGTAGGGTTGGGAGAAGATGGTCAGTGTACACAAAGTTACATTTAGAAAAGGATAAGTTCTGGTGTCTCATTGTACAGTCGGGTGAATATAGTCAACCATAAGGTACTGCATATCTCAAAATTCCTAGAAAAAAGGATATTTTTTATGTCCCCACCATAAAGGAATGTAAATATTTGAAGTGCTAGCTATGCTAATTACCCAGATTTGATTTTTACACAATGTATTCGTGTATCAAAACATACATTTTACCCCATATATATGTACAATTATTATGTGTCAACTAAAAAATAGTAAATTAGAAATTAAAAGAAAATGGAAACAGAAGTGAGTTAGTTATATATGTTGACTTCTGTTGAATAAAGACAGTATCATAAGCCCTAAAATATTCACATAATAATGAAATAATGATTAATTATTGAAGGAGGATGGCCATATGATAGAAAGGAAAATTGCCGGTCTCCTTATATAAAGTGCTCCTTAGTTGTTATAAGGAAAGTATTTCTTATTTTGTCTTCTTTCTTTGCTAACATTATTAAATTCACTTGTTTATTTAAGGTGGAACCAAGTACAAAATTATTTCCCGCAGTTTTTGCACAAGCTACAAGTCCCAATGTTTTCCAGTTTGAGCTGGGAAGAATAAAGGTAACAAAAAAATCATTCTTCGTATTATATTTGTGTTATTTTCTATCAGGACATAGCATTTGCTTATTCTGAAATGGATTCAGTATTTTCTTAGTGCTGATATGAATTAATTCTTTAAAGAAAAGGTAGCCATGTTTGAAAATCTCTTTCAGGTCACTAGGGTAACATAATTAATTAGAAAGAGTTTCTCTTTGGTCATCTTACATATGTTATTCAATAAAACAAGGCCCATATAGAACAAAAAATGCCAAATTACGCACAATGCCGTAATCTTTGAACTCATAGGTGAGCCAGTGAATGGACTTAAATACCTGAACCCACCGTCTAGAATAATGGCGTGTATAGAGTACTCTGGGAACATTAGTGAAAGAGCCTAAGTTGAATGGGTTGGATCAGGTAAAGCTAAAAGAAGAGAAGACATTTAGGTTGATTGCCAACTGTTAAATAGGAACTCTTTAGGGTATATTTTTAGGAGAGGGTATTCTAGGCAGAAAATGAGAAAAAGAAAAAAATATGTAAGCATGAAAGTGCTGCAGGTTAAGTAACTCACCTTACTCAACAAAGGATACTTTCCAGACGGTGGCTGGAGATTAACATGGATAAAAGGTAGACCAAGTCCAAGTTGAAAAAGCCTTGTGTGCCATGCTAAGAAGTAGGCACCTGTTATGTAGACAGGGGCAATTCATTGGAAATTTGACAAATGGCATTGAGTATAATGAAACTTGTTTTGGAAAAATATGTTGGCAGTGACGTGGAGGTGAACAAGAATGAGAATAGGCAGTATCAGTGAGGTGCTGACAAGTTAGTGCTGTCTACACGGGAGATGATGATGAGAGCCATGAAAAGCAGCATGGAAAGTGGTAAATACGAAAATGTTTTATAGAAGAAATTAATAGAATTTGACAGTGAATTGGATGAATAGGACTTTTGATGAATTGGATTCAGGTACTCAAGGAGAATCAATGATTAGCTTAAATTTTTTGGTTTAGACAACTCAGGAATGCTAATGCAAAAAGTAGAAGAGTTTGATGAAATTTTGGAAAAGAGATTGAATTTAATTTTGCAATTGTAAAGTTGAGTTTCCAGGCACACATCAGGGTGCACATAGTAGATAGTTTTACCAGGCTGGCTCGGTGACCTTGGACATGTTCCTTAAATTATATGAGTTCAGTCTCTGCCTTTGTAAAATGGCGTTCACAGTATCTGTTTTATGGAGTTAATATAATTAAAAATCTTGAACAATGCCTTATATGTAGTATCTGCTCAATAAATTTATATGTTATAATACACATGCATAATGCATGAATAGATACACACATAGGTACATACACAATTGTGCTCAAAAAAGAGAGCCATGTTGGAGATTAAGATTTTAGTCATCAAGAAATGAACTGTAATTCATCTCTGAGAGTGAATGAAATATCTGAGGGTGGGCGTAGAGAGTCAGAAGAGAAGATGACTGAGGAGAGAACCTGGGTGTATCAACTAAGAAGGAGGAACAAACGGGAGAAACTGAGGACAAAACTATCAGGAATGTAGAACTAGGAGACATCTTAACAGAAGCCAGGTGAGGAGGGAGTTTCCCAAATAGGAGTGGCTGACACCAGATAGCAGATGCCCAGATACGCCCACACAGCTTGGACTAAAGGAATCCCTGGCCTTTGCTAATTAGGAGGTCTTTGGCCACCTCACCAGAAGAATTTCAGCAAAATGCTGGGAAAAGCCAAGTTACAGTGAATTCAAGATTGGGAGTGAGAGAAAGGAGGCAGCAAGTTCAGATGACCTTTTCTTCTTTTTTATAAAATTTGACAAAAAGTCATAGTTTCTCAGAAACTGGTCCCATCAGCTGTCTACTGGCATTTCCATTAGATAGGCACATGGAACGTGTCCAGGCTGGGTTGCAGATTGGCACCACCCCTGCCCCTCACCTGCTTGATCTGCCACGCTACCCACGTCAGTCGCTCAGGCCAAATGCCTTGGAGTCACCCTTGACTTCTCTCCTTCACGGTCGCATCCCAGGTCCATGCCTGGCACGTCCTCCACCTTCTGAGTCACCACACTGATCTCCGCCATCGTCCTTTCTCATCTGGGTGACTCCAGTAGCCTCCTAGAGGGTCCTCCTTAATTCATCCTTGCCCGTTTGTTTATCATACAGCAATCTCAGTGACTGTCAAAGTCAGTGCAGATCATTCCACTGCTCAAAACCCTGGAAACCCTGTTTCCCTGAGAATAAAAATCAGATGTCTTACCAGGGTCCTCGAGCCCCTAAAAAGGTCCGGCATCCCGTGACCGCTCTGATTTCTGGTCTTCCTTCTGTGCCCTCCTTTCCCACACCACAGCCACGCTGGCCTCCGGCTCCTCCCCACACGTGCCAGGCAGACTTATGCAGCATCTGGACACCCACCATCTTCTCTGCCTAGGAATTTCTTCCCCTGGATATTCCCATGGTTCTTCTCTGTTTGGTCTTTCTCTCAGTGCTACCGTCTCCGCGACACCCAACCTGACCACCCCATTCGTAATCACTGCCCTGCAGTCTGGTCCCCCAGCTTTGGTTTTCTGGCCTCCCCTCCACAACCCCATGGTATCTCCTCTAACATACCATTTAATTTACTTGTTGATTTTGTGTATTTTATATCTTCAGCAGGGAAAATGGAAGCTGTATGAGGGTAGGGTTTTGTTTGTTTTGTTCATCAGCATATTCTCAGTGCCTGGCTTTTTTTTTTCTATTAGTAGAAGTGAATAGGAAGCCGTTTGAGGATGAGGCAGCCTGGAGAATGTAGTCAGGAGGGCTGTACAGGAGAAGAGAGGTTAAGGTAATACCGACATATGAGAGAATGGTTTCCACGTGGTCCCAGAAGAGGCAGGAAGGCGTCGAGATTATAAAGGAACGAATAAGCTTTGGGCGAAGTAGAAACCTCTCTTTCCCTGAGACCAGATGGAAGGAATTAAGGATGGCTGAAGATGATATTGGAGGAGAAATGAACTATGTTAGTTAATGCCTGATTAGTCCTATTTTCTTGGTTAGGAATCAGGATTATCTGTTGGGCTAAGTCTGGTATACCACTGGTTAGAGGGAAGGGTTCAAGGATGAGGTGGGTGACAAGGGACCGATAATGAAAGAGCCAAGTGGATGTGACCTCTCATTCAGGACGTCTGGCACTGAAAGTCCGGATGGGCTTGCCAGGTTTCCCAGCCGGGTAGAGAATAGGAAGGATACGTGGGCGTGCTTGGTTGCGCTTGCATTCTTGGTGTGCCAGGGAGCATATGGAAAGAGACATCCTAAAACCTGTTTGCTTGCCCTGACGTTTTAGTTATTTTCTCTCGTACGATATTTTTTCTGGTTTATCCTTTCAGGAGCTTTTCAACCCAATTTCTGTTATTTCTTGTATTGACTTTGCTTGGCTCTGAGTGTGTCCTACTTCCGCTGTCTCTTTCCTGTGCGGAATTCTAGTCGTTGCCTTGTGAACCCCAAGGGAGGTTCTCAATTCATCCCGTTTTGCCTCCCCCAATCCCTAGAATGTGATGCCTCTCTCGGCGGGATTATTCAAGAGCGAGCACAAAAACCCGGTGCCGCAGTGCCCCCCGCGCCTGCACGTGCAGTTCCTGTCGCACGTCCTGTGGAGCAGGATGCCCAACCAGTTCCTGAAGGTGGATGTCTCTCGGATCAGCGAACGCCAAGGCTGGCTGGTGCAGTGTTTGGATCCTCTGCAGTTCATGTCTCTTCACATCCCCGAGGAAAACAGGTCAGCCCTGCGCTTCCTTGACTGTCGGATTGGGATGCTTGGGATTAGATGACTGCCCGGGCCTTCTGGGGTGGTGCTGGAGAAATAAAACTAGATTTTAAAAGATCTCCTTTATAGAAAACGCTTGTCAGATGCAGCCATACATACATACATACATAAAAAGATCTCATTTCTTGTGGCGTTATTCTGCATACTCCACGTTTCAATCCATTTCTCAAAGTAACCACTTCATTACTGAAAAAAAAATGATACTGCATTGAAGACACCCTATGATGATACGTGGTTTCTTCATATTCACTCTTGTTTTACTTATGACGACAACAGCAAATAAAAATTCAGACAAATACAACTGCAATCAAACTTATAAGAATGTTTTATCAAAACGTTGCTTCTGGTGGTATTTTTTGGAAAAAAAAAATATTGAATAACCCAAAGAAACAGCAGTTTGGAAGAAATTTTTTTGTGAAGGAAAGCGTTCTCTCTCTACTAAGCAGATAATTTTAACACTCTAATTTAATATTTTGGCATGCCATAATCAGAAACCCAGTATAAATCCCTGCCATGGTAATTTATAATTTATATTAATTGCCTGTGATAAATTTATATGTAAGTGAATAGAAAATTTAAACGCTCTCTAAAGGTCATAAAAGATTTGCGACAGTTTTCCAAAATGTATGGAACACAGATGTATGAAAAGGTGTCATTGGAATCAGGTTGTAGAGAGGAGAAAAATACGGAAATAAAGCCAGGGCTAAGACTTACGCACAGTGCTTTACACCTCACCTTGCAATGTGATTGGTAGGCTCAGGGCCCACATTGGTTTCATGCTCCCAAGCAACCAAAGAAAAATCTGGTAAGTTTCAAAATCCAGATTCCAAAAGGGAAGTAACAACAAGTGATTGCAAACAATCTGATGCCCCGGTGACATGGAAAATCATTAATATTTTAAATTTCGGGATGGTGGTAGGTGCATGTCAGTACATACTTTGTTTCTTCTTAACACATATCCCAGTTTATAATTTAGTTGACTCTGTTTTGGAGGGGAGGTGGTTTCTCTCCTCAACTGAATAGTAAGCTCCCTGAGGTTAGGAATCACGTCTGTATAATTCACCATCGTATCATGAATGCACAGCGCTTAGTACATAATAGACACTCAGTGATATTTCATGAATAATTGAATAATGTCGAGATACGATAGAAATTTCTCCAGTGGGGACTGTTAAAGAGTATGATGAGTTGTACCGGTCAGCTTTTGCTGCAGTAACAAACCATCCCCAAATCTCAGTGGCTTGCAGCAAACATTTATTTCGCTCATGTTACGTGAGGTCACTGGTTCCCTGCATCTCTGCTTCAGGCTGGGCATGGACTAGGGGTGTGGCCCACATGCCTTCTCACCAAGACCCAAGCCGATGGGGCAACCCCAACCTGGGACGTAAAGTTTTCACAGCCAAGGGCAGATGTGCAAAATGACACACAGAAACTTCTAGGCCTCTAAGCGTTTATTTTTGGCTGTGGCAAATGTTATGTCTATTTACAGTTTATTATATCCACTTACGTTGTATTGGCCAAAATACATGCTCAAGCATGTTATATGTTCAAGCCCAAAATAAGGTAAGATTACTCCATCTTCAGAGAAGAAAGAGAATATTCGAGGACAATAATATAATCTAGCCTATGCTAGACAGGTATTAATAGTAGGTAATATATTTGACATTGTCCTTACATCAAATAATGAGTTATTTCTTTTGCTATCTCTGAGTTCAAACTATAGTTCATTAAAATATGAATAATTTTACAAGGGGTTATGGTGTGGGAAGACAAACCAATTTAGTTCAGGTACGTGCTTTGGTTTGCCTTGATCTAAGTGCAAAAGTTATGGGAGTTAGAGAACTCTATAGAAGGAATCTCCTTCAGACTTCTTTCGTTTATTCATTCATTCCTCAAACAGGTATCAGTGCCCAGTATGTTTCTGGCACTGGATATAAAATTGTGAATGAAACAGACATGACCTTTGCTTTTGCTCCAGTAGGGAAGAGAGATACTTTAGAGAAAAGAAAGTGGCGTCATGATGCAAATACTGGAGGGTGGTAAATGAATGGGTTGGGCAAGGCAGCAACATTGTAGACTGTAGTGTTCTTATGTGTTATTTCTAGCAACTAACATTGAGAAAGATTAGACAGCACACTGACTTACGTTTTTCAATAAGAATTTAGAGTACAGATTTTCTGCGTTGCTACTACAATTTGACCATCAGCCAGGCTGAGGGGTAGGATTATAGTCCTCCTGGGCAATGAAGAGCCCAGCTAAGACATGGGAATCATTGCATTCTACACTTTATGGGTGGGTGGGGGCAGTTTGCACAATTATTCCTTTCCAAGAACTGGGTGTTAGCAACTCGGTCTAGCAGTTTTGTAGTTTCCTGGAAGCTTAGGTGTCACATGGGGGTGGGTAATCATTTGCTTTTAGTCAGTATTGCATGAAGCTTCTGATTCTAAGAGTTGGCAGGTGGATCCAGAACTGTTCTGACTTTAGGCACAGTCTAGCCATATGTTTTAGGTTTCATGCCTTGAAAGGACATGATATATGACAGGAGCAAAATGACCTGCATTAAGAGCCCAGTGTAAACTCTGACTGCTGTGGAAACCTGAGGTGCCCTTTTGTTTTGCTAAGTATAAAAATGTCACGAATAGCTTTTGTTTTGTGTGCTGCACATACCTGGGTGGAAACCCAGGCAGCTGTGGCAGGATATGTTTTTGTGGGAAGGATACATAAGGGTAAATTATGTCAGATACGTTAGAGCTCTGTTCCCCCGCTTCCGACGGATTGGGTTAACAGCCTAATCCTAGGGTAAAGACAAGGGCAACCTAGCCTAAGGCAAAGCTTTCTGGTTTTTTGAATCAGATTAGCCAGTTGGAAAAAGGAGATTCAAAATTTTCCAGAGAATGTTCAAATTCTGGAAGGAGGGGAGTATCAGGGTCAGGTTGAAACCCAGATATCTAAAAGAGGTGCTCAGAGCCTTGGTATGATGAAGGATGAAGGAACTTCTAGATGAATATTAAATTCTATGTAGAAGAAAACTTACAAAACATATAGAAGTGATTAAAGAAAAAAAAAAAGCAAAAATGTACGCAACCATTAAACATGCCATAGAAAATTAAAAGAAGAAGATTCAGGTTGGGCATCCCAAATTTGAAAATCTGAAATCCACAATGCTCTAAAATCTGAAACTTTTTGAGCAGGGACATGCAGCCCAAAGGAAATGCTCATTGGAGTATTTCAGATTTTTGGATTTGGGATGCTCAACCGATAGGTATAATGCAAACATTCCAATGTCTGAAAACATCCAAAAATCCCAAACACTTCTGGTCCCAGTCATTTCAGAGGAGGGATATTCAATCTGTAGCATCTGCTCCCATAACTTTTTGAAATTTACTTGTCTACACAGATTTTTCTTCTGCTTCAGATTTTTTTTTTTTTAATTGTCCATTTCTAATCTTGCCACCCTTCTCCTTCTCGCTTCTACAGATCTGTTGACATCTTAGAGTTGACGGAGCAGGAGGAACTGCTGAAATTTCACTATCACACTCTCCGGCTCTACTCAGCCGTCTGTGCTCTTGGGAACCACCGGGTGGCCCACGCCCTGTGCAGCCACGTGGACGAACCGCAGCTCCTCTACGCCATCGAGAACAAGTACATGCCGGGCTTGCTGCGCGCCGGCTACTACGACCTGCTGATCGACATCCACCTCAGCTCCTATGCCACTGCCAGGCTTATGATGAACAACGAGTTCATCGTCCCCATGACAGAGGAGACAAAGAGCATCACCCTTTTCCGTGATGAGAACAAAAAGCACGGCCTCCCGGGGATTGGCCTCAGCACCTCCCTCAGGCCACGGATGCAGTTTTCCTCCCCCAGTTTTGTGACCGTCAATAACGAATGTTACCAGTACAGTCCCGAGTTCCCGCTGGACATCCTCAAGGCCAAAACCATACAGATGCTGACGGAAGCAGTTGAGGAGGGCAGTCTTCATGCCCGGGACCCGGTTGGGGGGACCACTGAATTCCTCTTTGTACCTCTCATCAAGCTGTTCTATACCCTGCTGATCATGGGCATCTTTCACAACGAGGACCTGAAGCACATCTTGCAGCTGATTGAGCCCAGCGTGTTTAAAGAAGCAGCCACTCCGGAGGAGGAGGGTGACACCCTGGAGAAAGAGCTCAGTGCAGACGACTCAAAGCTGGAAGGGGCTGGTGACGAAGAAGCCAAAGGGGGTAAGAGGCCCAAGGAGGGCCTGCTCCAAATGAAACTGCCAGAGCCAGTTAAATTGCAGGTAATCAGAAACACAGATTTGGGTCACTTTAAACATTCCTAAACACTAAGGTATTGAAATTTGCTTTTGTTTCTTTCCCTCTGTGTGTGTTTCCGTGTAATGGTAGTTCACAGAATTAACTAACTTCCTATTCTTTTCCCTCCCCTTCAT
>RJWJ010042644.1:0-12966 GCA_004363605.1 Indri indri | reverse complement strand
GGAAAACATAAGACCAGAAAACCATCTGGACCTGCAGATTCAGACATTCTTGGCTGAACTTGGGGCATATGTGTGCTGAAAAAATTTCCTTAGTTTGTTTGGAATAATTAAGAAATCCCTGTCCCTGGTTCCATTCTATAATAAGCTGTGTATAAGTTCTGAAGAATCAAGTTCTGAAGGTGAAACAAGGCATGAGATTGGGACAGCTGACAAAACAGAACAAGCACATAAAAGGGGACAGATATCATAAAAAAGGAACTCAATATAACAATGAGAGTACTATTGTAACGTAATCCAATCTGTGCCAGGCCTGAAGTAACACGATCAGGAAAATATCAAAAACCAGACTTGGAAGTAAAGGTGAGCAAAGCATTTGAAGTAAGGATTTGTGTCCACGTTAACCTTGGTAATCTCCACAACCTTGCATATATCAGGGGCTCAATAAACATTTCCTGGAACGAGAGCTTGGAAAGTAGAACATGTAACTAAGTTCATGCCGAAGTAGAGAAAGCACCGATTGCACTTGCTGGTGACTGTTCCAGGTACGCAGCAGAGCCCATCTGCTGTACCAGATGCCCAGTGGTTGATTGGACAACAAACGTGTGGGAGGCAAAAGGCATCTCTTCCCAAAAGGGCCTCCAGGAAAGAGGCCAAGGCAACTGTGCCAGGACTGCTACTAACCTCCACCAATAGCCTTGTGATCACATTGATTTTCCTAATTTAACAAGAAAGCTTTCACAAATGTGTGGATATATGAATGAGCTGCATTTTATGATTTAAAATAAACAACGTTTGAATGTTTTTGGTAAAAGTGAATTCATACTAAGTCTGTTATGCAAACCTCTGCCATTTGTGTTTGCTGTGCCGTTCCTTAAACACACTAAAGCAGCAATATTTTCTGTAAAAACTTAATTGCACAATATTTCTGAATTGACTTCCAATTTTCTATGAATTAAATGTAAGTAATCTATGTGTTTCCTAAAATTCAAATGTGTTATTTATCTCTGATTATATAAGCAGGAGAAACTTGAAAATAATAAATTAATAAATTGGATTTCTATTTCAGATTACTAATTCCCCATTTACTCATAGAAGGAGTTTTGAAACATAGTTATGTAATCATTGCCTTAAATTTGTGCTTTATTTTTCCTGTGTCATCATAGACTTGATGTGATTATAGCATTCTGTAACCAAAGCTAAATATTTTGCTTTAGCAGAAAACATGTTAATCCTCTAATCTTAAAACATCTATCTGTATACACAAATTTTCTTCCTTTTCATGTTCTTTGCCCTTTCCTTCTCTGAGATTCTCTCTCTCTTTCTCTCTCTCACACACACATACCACACAAACACAACTTGCAGACACACAAAGTCATTTTGCTACTACTAATATATAATAGAAGGAGTACTAGTTGTTTTAATTCTAAGGTATAGCCTGTTAATACTGGGTGCATAAATCTGCCAGTACCATGTGAACTAAAGGCTTTGCTTTAATCCTATCGAGTCCTCGCAATGACTCCAGGGGCAAGCATTACTGTTCTTTTTTTCAAAGATGAGGAAAATGAAGCCCAGAGTGTTGCAGTGATGGGTCCCATCCCAATCCACATAGCTGCAAGTGTCTCAGACTGCAAAGTGCATACTCAATCAGGTGCCTCTACTATTTTCTTATCTATGAAATACTAAGTATTTTTAGAGGAAGGGAGGAAATAGGGACAATATTTCTGCCTGTGGCTTGGTGATGTATATATATTCCTGTCCATTGTGGAGTCTGCACAACTCTGCCTGATACAAAACAGCTCATTAGAAATGGCCAGGGATGAAGCCAGAACCAAGTTTTTGGGCAGTGACACCTAGTTAATGCAACATGGCATTTTGGAAAGAATTTATTGTAAGATGAGATAGAATAGGGTAAAAGCATTGATTGTGAATACAAAAAATAAAATTATAAAATATGACAGGGCACATTTTATAAGAAAATAAAATTCTAGAAAATAATGTTAAACAGTCTAAAACAGGATTCTGGGATCAGGCAAGGTTATTAACTTACCTTGATTTCTCAGAAAAGAAAATAAACCAATTTCTTAAATCAAATAGAAAATAATATTTTTTCATATATAAATACTGCTTGCCAAAGGATATTCATATACTGCACTTTTTTTCAATATTCTAAATTTAACTAGTTGAATTTCTCTTGAGATACCTTATACTAAAACTGCTTCAATTAGGGAAACGAATTTTAATATGAAGTTTTATTTCAGAATAGGGTTGAAGGAAGAAGAAAAACAAATGTGTCAGGTTTGAACACCAACTATGCTACCAAATAACCACTTTATCTTGGACGATAAACTCAGCTTGTAGGAGTTAATTTCCTTATCTATAAAATAATAGTTACAGTGTTACTGAGGATTGGGGTAAATTAAATGAGATAACTTGAACTCAGCCTACTGTACAAGCCATTGGTACCATTTGTTGGTATATACCATAATGGATATAAGGCATTTTAGCATTTATTGTAAACTATAGAATTTAGATTTGGGCTTAGGTATTCTAATCAAACATAGATCTAATCCTAAGTCATATTCCCAGATTTCTGCCAATGTAAATGCATAAAACTCTTGCAATGGTTTTGCACTTTATCTTGGCCAAAAGGCCAAGAAGTGATTCTTGCAATGGTTTTGACGTATAAGCGTTTTCCTTCCTAGTCAGACTTTGCATTTGCCTTCCTGAGTCATTGCTGTGATATGATTCTAGCTGTGGGCAGAATGGCAACAAGAGAGTCTTGAGAATAAGCATTTATTTGTGAGCCCCCAGGTGAAGTTATTATGAGGTCTGCAAGTTAGGGAAGCCTGGTCTCCTCAGAAACAAGAAATCAGGCTACTTCCATTGGCAAGGGAGGCTTGGGGTGTCTCCACTTTGTACAGAAAATTCAACCCAATGAACTCGTTTCAATTATAAAGATCCCACTCTCTCCCAGACAGTGTTCTAACCTTTACGTGAGAGAATGAATGAGACTGCAAATTCAACTTCTGTTATAATTTTGCAACCTAGTCAATTAAAGTTTGAGTCTGATTTTAGTTAAGACTAGCCCTGTGGCTATAAGGAATAAGGGTTTATTTTAGGTTTGTCTTGGAATTTCTGCAGTTCTGACTCTTAATTTAAACTGAGAGTTTAAAGAGCTGAGCTTGTTGTTTTCTTTTGGTAAGTAATACCGTGTACTCCTTGGGGTCATTCTGACTGCAGTTAACAGTTGAGTGAAGCAGTCACTTGGTCCTCCAAGGAACTTGCTTTACCACCATAAAACACAGGAAATAATGTTATTAAGCATGATGCCACTATAGCATGATGCCACTATAGCATGATGCCACTATATTAGGTGGATTAGTAGCATCCCATTTACCATTTGCAAGGAGCTCAGTAACTTGTTCTTGACCAAAGACATGACGAAACTGATTACAGACCTTCATCTTCGAAGGTCTCCCTCTTTTTTTTTTTTTTTTGAGTGTCCACCCTTGGTACTGATGTCTATCAGCCAGTGAGATCTGATGAGGAGGTACACACCATATTAGTTATTTTAACAGAAGGAATTTAACAAAAAGAGTTAAGTGGAGATTGAAAAAATAAAAGATGGCAAAGAGAACATTGAAGTATCATGTACATAGGAGCAACAAGTTTCTAGCAACCTTAGGGATTAGCAACAAATGGAAGAGTTTGAAATTATTAAAAATTAGAGACATGAGTGAGGTTCCCTTCAGAGATGAAATTCACATACCTAAAGAAGAGATACTGGCTGGGTGGTGCTGGGCAACTTTGAGGGAGTGTTATGAACCTTACTCTATGAGTCCCAGAGAATCTGCAAACTGGTATCAAAGGCTGTTGTTGAAACTATCTGCCACTTCAAGAGCAAAGAAGCATTCCTAAAGTAACAACCACAAGAATGAGAAGCAAAAAGAGGATCGGAAATGAAACAAGAAGGGGTGCATATCTTTTTTATTCTTCCAACCTTTTTGTCTCTTTCTGAACACTCCTTATGGTCAGAGTCTAACAGGGAGCAAGTTGGCAAAGTGAAGGTATGTTTTGCCTACTCCCAGCCATCCATAGTATCACAGAACAGATGGTGGGTTTGGATTTAGGGAAAATAATGAGCAATAGAGGAAATTTGACTTATAATGTAAAAAATGAGATACATGTAATTTATATACAAGGAAGAATGACTGTATCTTCCACTTTTGTTAACTGCATAATTTACAAAATTTTGGACCATTACTTAAGTTATTAAAGAGAAATTACTGTTTCTAAAATAGGTGATTTATTTAATAAAGTAGGAATTGTATATGGAAAACTTCAGTATAACTATAAGACCATGGTAACAGATTAAAATACAAAGTCTTCTTAAGGCAATATGGAAAGAGCATATGACACTTTAAGAACAATATTCTCATACAGAGTAAAGATGAAACAAGAGAGCACAAAATATTTCCTTGTGTTTATGCTTCACTTCATATATTCATTCTACATGGATATTTGCATTTTTCAAATCTTCCTAAAATGCTTTATTTTTCTTCAGTTGGGGTGAGTCATATAATGTTTTCTTTTGCTTTTTGCATCAGCTGAACTCTTCTCTACTTTACCTATAAGGAAATGGATGAGTTGACTCCGTACCTGACTTCAACCTCTTCCTCTCTCAGATTGCTTTCCTTCCAATAGAATAAAAAACTAGTGTGGAGTCATTATTCTGACTGCCCTTGTTTTCGTTTTGCTTTGAATTTTAGATTCCTGATGCATAGAATAACACTTTCTATGATTAATCTTATTCAGATATTACTTTCCCTGATTATCCATTATGTGTTTGATATTCATGCATGGCAGGATATAATATTGGTATACTAAGTTGTATTTGTTTTCAATATGTTACCTTTGCCCCATTTCAAGCCTTTTCTAGTTTACTAGTATTTGCTAACCTCAGAGAAAATATTAGATGATATCACTTCTCTCTCAGTTTTCTCTAAAAGTCTAAACTCATTGTGAGTGACTGCAGGTTGAGCTAAATAAGCTGGGTGATCCAATTGACAGGACCCTGAAGAGAGAGCAAGACTCAGAGGAGGAGGATGTACGGGGGACTACAGAAGCTGAACCATACGACAAGAGCTTCCCATTTTGTCAAATGTCCTATGCTAACTTGGATGGTCCTGAAGCAGCAAAGCCATTCACTGAGAGATTGCTTTAGGGAGCCATGGTGATAGAATCTGGGCTTTGGAGATAAAGTGTCTGAGTCTAATGCAAGCTATAAGAGGCAGCAAGCAACAGGGAAAAAAGGTGTAACACACAGCATACTTCTAATGTATTCTTCCCGTTAGTATTTGGGACTGGATCAAACAAGATAATTGGTAATAAAAAAAATACAGCTATCAGACATCTTTCATTCTTGATATTGAAACACTGAAATACTACTATTTGTGTAGCACTTTTGCTTCTTTTTAAAGTATTTTTCATTTATAGTCACATAATGAGCAGAAAATTCCTATGCTATGTTTGGCTGGATTTTCAGATACACGATAAAATGGATAGGCTCCTTAGGCTCTCATTTCTGATGCTTCTCCAATATTTTGTTTAACTATCAGGGTGGATGAATAATTTGCTATGTATTTAGTGTGAATCTACATACTAATTATTGTGATTTGAGAAAATTCATTTTATTGCCCTAATTTTTGCTTCGATTCTGGAAAATGGCATTTTGCTTTTTATTTGGCTAATAAAAATCCTCTATGAATTCTTAATGAGATACATATGGAAGTTCATCAAAGGTTTATTTCTTCATGGCCATATTTGGTATAAAATACAAATACCAAAATGTCATTTATAGAGCTTTCTTTAAAGAACAGGAATAAACTGACAGACTTTTAGCCACACAAAAGGAGTGCATTTTATTGGCTGCATTTCAAATAATGGCAAGGTTAGGATACTGTTGACAAAGATTCTTCACCCATCTGTTAAGATTGCTTCATGCTGCTGAGTGTTAATAAACAAGTCTTTTAACTTCAACAATTACAAAATTTAAAATACTGCACCTTGTGCTTCATTTTTGCCATTATTCTTTTTTTTAAAGACTAAAGAAAGATGTTTATTTGTTTTATAATGACTATTCCAAAGCCACATATATAAAATGCATGATTATTCAGAATTTAAATAGCTTCTTCGTTCCATCTTTCTCTGCCTTTTTATCTTCCATTTCATTAATCAATATGGAGAAGGATAGTTCAAAATTTTTTAAGCCAGTAAGATAGGCTTAGAATTCCAGCTAATATTCAGGGCGGACTGGCAAGCTATGCTAAAACCATTTTTGCTATTATTCTTAAATAAACATAATTTTTTACATGTAAAATAATTATGTATTTATTATTTGGCAGGCTTTATGAAAAAATAGATAATTCTCAAATATAATCACTAAAGTTCAGATAGAAATATTTAATCATTTACATCTACTTACAGGAAGTTTTTTTTCACATGACTGAGGCTAAATGGTACAATCAAGATACTAATGGTTTTCTTTTAAAAAACAAAACAAAAACATTGCTATAAGGCAAATAAACTACTAGGTTATTAAGTATGGAAAGTCCAATTTCCTTAAATACTAAGTTTGACAGTTGATATCTCTGACATTTCAGTTCGACACTTCTTCTTCTTATTATTTTTTTTTATTGTGAAGGTACATCCTCGTTGTTTCAAATACATGGTTTGGCTTGTGATTATCTTTCATGTTTTTTTTTACAGCAATTTTTGTGAAACCATGGATAAGTCAAAAATTTATGTTAATTTTGAATATGAGTTCCACCATGGAACCAATGCAGTGCAGACAGCTCGAAATGTCAACAAAGTGTTTGGGAAGGATATGGCTAATGAAAGAATGCACAGTACATCAGTGGTTTGAGAAGTTCCATTCTGGTGATTTTAATCTTGAAAAGGAGCCATGTGGGTGACCTAAGACAGATGTGGATAATGATGAGCCAAAAGCTGTAGTGGAAGCCAATCCGTCTCAACCTGTCCATGAATTAGCTGCAGTATTTGATGTTACTATTCCAAAAATATTGGACCATTTGAAACAAATGGGCAAGGTAAAAAGGTAGATAGATGAGGTACCACATGAATTAAATGAGTATCAGAAGAGAAATCGTCTTGAAGGTTGCCTTTTTTTTGCTGTCATGACTTAAAGGCGAAACATTTCTATACCATATTGTTACATGTGATGAAAAATGGATTCTTTGTGACAATCACAAGCATTCTGCACAATAGTTGGATACAGATGAAGTGCCTAAACACAATCCAAAACTGAACGGTCATCAAAAAAAGTTAATGGTGTTTGTTTGGTGGTCCGGCCCCAGTATTATCCACTACAGCTTCATCAAACCTGGTCAATCCTTTCCAGTGGATGTCTACTGCAACCAGTTGGATGAAATGATGAGGATGTTTGTGATTAAGCAACTGAGATTGGTCAGTAGAGACAGATCAATCCTCTTGCTAGACCATATGTTGTAGAAAACAACACTGCTCAAACTACAGAAGCTGGACTTGGAAACTCTCTGTCATCCACCGTATTCACCAGACCTTGTACCAATTGACTACCACTTCTTCCAGACTTTGGACCACTTCTTGCAAGGAAAAATACTCAGTTTTCAACAAGCCATGGAAAACGCCTTTCACGATTTCATCGCCACTTGATCTCCAGGCTTCCTCCCTGCTGACATAAGCAAGCTACTGTTAAGGTGGCAAAACTGTGTTAATAGTTTAGGCACATACTTTGATTAATTGTACTGCTTCTGGTTTGAAATATAATAAACTAAACTTTTGATTCAAAATAGGACATTTAATATTTAATGACTTAATATAAACTAAAAATATCAGGTTATGAGAGATAACACTTTCCATAAATAAATATAGTAAAACAGTAGGGTGTATAACAGGAAAAAACAGATAAAACCTTTAAAAATATATTATTTGTGTTTCATTTTTGCCATTTCCAGAGCTCAAAATTTCTTTGTAGATTTTAGTTTCTGTCTGGATTCATATTCTTTCTGCCTGAAGAATTCCCTTTAACATTTTTTGTATTATGTCTACTGGCAATGAATTTTCACAGCTTTTGTCAGAAAAAGTCTTTATGTACTTTCATTTTGTAATGATTGTTTTCACTTAAAGAATTCCTTGTTGACGGCTTTTTTTTTTTTTTTTCCATTCAGCAGTTTAAATGTTATTCTACTGAGTGGTGACAGGCAGAGTTCCTGAGAAGTTGGCTATAATTCTTATCTTCGTTCTTCTCTATGTAACAGGTCTGTCTTAGTTTTGTGTTACAATAACAAAATACCACAGTCTGAGTAATTCACAAAAAATGGAAATTTATTTTCTCACAATGGTAGAGGTGGAGAAGTTCAAGATCAATGTACCAGCATCTGGTATCTGGTGAGGGTCTTCTTGCTGCATTCTCACATGACAGAAGGTGAAATAAACTTTATGTCTTCTTACGGTAAAAGAGTAGAAGAGAGCTCTTCCCATAAGCCCTTTTTTTAAGGGTCTTAATCCTCTTATGGGGTGAAACCCAGGTGACCTAAACATGTCCCATTGGGCCTTACCTCCCAACATTGTTGCATTGGGTATTAAGTTGCCAACAGATGAATTTTGGAGGGGACAAAAACATTCAAACCATAGCAGTGTCCTTTATATCCTCTGGCTACCTTTAAGATTTTCTCTCTCTCTCTCTCTTTTTTTTTTTTTTTTTTGGTTTGAGCAATTTGAAAATATAATGTATCTGTGTATGTGTATTTATTAGCATTCATCTTACTTAAGCTCTTTGAACACTTGATTGTTTTATTTTTCATTTTTGTGTTTTAGAGACAGAGTCTTGGTCTGTTGTCCAGACTGGAGTGCAGTGGTGTGATCATAGTTCACTGCAGCCTGAGAAGGACAGAGCTCAAATGATTTTCCCACCTCAGCCTCCTACGTATCTGGGACCATAAGTGCACATCACCACACCCAGCTAACTTTTTTTGTATTTTGTAGAGACAAGATCTTGCTCTGTTGCCCAGGCTGATCTCCTGGCCTCAAGATATCCTCCTACTTTGGCCTGCAAAGGTGATGGGATTACAGCTGTGAGCCACTGCCCCTGGCTTGAACCCTTGGTTTGGTATCTTTGACTATTTTGGAAGTTTTGAGCCATTAATCTTTCATTTTTCATATTTTTTTTTGCCGTGTTCTCTGTATCTTGTCCTTCAGGGATGGCAGTCAAATGTATGTTAGAATGTTTGATATGTTGCTAAAGCTGTTGGATCCTGTATTGTTTTATTCCTTTTTTCTACTTGTGCTTCAGTTTGTATAATTGATATTGACCTACTTGAAGTAACCATTTTCTTAGCTGTGCCCATTTGACTCTGTCATATGGATTCTATCTCTTTGCTGAAATTTCCCATCTGTTTGTGTATTTGTCTGTTATTTATTTCAGATCATTTAACATAGAAATCATGATTTGTTTAAAATCCCAGACTGGTAACTTTAAACATCTGGATCATCTCTCTTTCTGGTTCTGTTGATTTCTTTGTTCTTTGATAAAATTCTTTGATACTTATTTATCTGTCTCATAACTTGTTTTTCTTTTTTGAGACAGAGTCCTGCTCTGTCACCCTGGATAGAGTGCAGTGGCATCATCGTAGCTCACTATATCCTCAAACTCCTGGGCTCAAGCAATCCTCCTGCCTCAGCCTCCCTAGTAGCTTGGACTGCAGACTGGCACCACCACACCAGGATAATTTTTTCATTTTTTGTAGAGACAGAGTTGTGCTCTTGCTTAGGCTGGTCTCGAACTCCTGACCTCAAGTGATCCTCCTGCCTTGGCCTCCCAACGTGCTAGGATTACAGGTGTGAGCCACCATGCCCTGCCAGTGTCTCATAACTTTTCATTGATTGCCGGTCAGTGGATGTAGAATAGTAGTGACTGAGGTAAATAATTTTTGTTCTGGGAAATGAACTCTGTCTAGTAGAGGCTAGTTTTAGTTTTATTGCTAATTTGGTATCTTTTAGTGTACAACAAGCTTCAAATTCCTCTAGCAGTGTTCTACCACTGCCTTGACCTTACTGTCAGAAAAGATAAGGATCACAGGAGTTTTTCTGTGCCTTAATGCTCCATTCCAAGCCATCCCTCATTCCAGCATTTCTGTACCAAAGAAAGAATCTCTTAATAACACCCTGTCTTTCCTCAGGTGGTAAGAATACTATTGCTTTTCACTTGACACTTGCTCAGCTCATGATAAGGATGGGACGGGTGAATGTTGGTATTTTTTGTTGCTGCCTCATTATTACACAAACATTGTGATTGAAACTTCGAGTGAGACTTCTTAGGTTTTCCAATTTCTCTTTTCTATTGCAGCCAGTCTGTCTTATATTTATGGCAAGTCTTGTGTCAGACAGAGCATTCTGTCCCTCCCTCAGGGTTAGGAGACCAATGATGATACTGGTATGGGCTTTTGGGAACCCTGGAGGCCTTTACGCTTTTTCTCAAAGGTTTTTTTCTTTTACCATTATGACAGTAATAATAAACCTTTCCTTGTACCCTTCCATAGACTGAATGTTTCTCCAAAATTCATATGTTGAAATCATAGTCCCCAAGGAGATGCTATTAGGAGGTAAGACCTTTTAGGGGGTGATTAGGTCATGAGTTTGGAGCTCTCATAAATGGGATTAGTGCCCTTATAAGATAGGCCCAAGGGAACGCTTTCATCCTTTTTGCCATGAAGGACTGAAGACCTTCTGGCTTGTAAGGTCTCAGTTGAGAAGTCTGCAGTTAGCCTGATGGGTTTTCCTTTGTAAATGACTTTATGTTTTTGCCTTATGGCTTGCAGGAATTCCTTCTTTGTGTTGACTTTGGTTGATATGATGACTATGTGTCTTGGTGAGTGCCTTTTTGCAATGAGTCTCCCAGGTGTTTGTTGAGCTTCTTGTACCCGGGTGTCTCAATCTCTAGCAAGACCAGGGAAGTTTTCCTCAGTTATTCCCTCAAACAGGTTTTCCAGCCCTTGTACATTTTCTTCTTCACCCTCAGGGATGCCTATGATTCTCATATTGGGCTGTTTTACATAATCCCATGTTTCTCATAAACTTTGTTCATTCCTCTTAATTCTCTGTTCATTATTTTTGACTGACTGAATTAATTCCAAATAGTTGTCTTTAAGCTTTGAAAGTCTTTCTTCTGCTTGGTCTCATCTATTCTTAAAACTTTCCAGTGTTTTGTATTTCCTTAAATGAATTTTCCATTTCCAGAAGTTCTGTTTGGTTTTTCTTTACTATGTCTAACTCTTTAGTGAATTTTTCATTTATTTCCTGTGTTATTTTTCTGGTTTCTTTGAGTTTTTTTTCCATTTTCTTTTGAATTTTGTTGAGCTCCTTATAATCCATATTTGGAATTCTTTACCTGTCATTTCAATATTTTAATTTTGGTTGGTGTCCATTGCTATAGAGTTGGTGTCCCCTTCTGAGGGTGTCTTTTGACTCTGATTTTTCATGCTTCCGGAATTCTTCTGTGAATTCCTTATCATCTGGAGCAGCTATTGCTTTTTATTTTTGGATTTTCTTTTGTTTAGATGTGGCTTTTTCTACCTTCTTAACTCAGGCAGGGTGTGTCCATAGAATATGTTGGGTAAGGACCTTTGGCTTTGTTCGTGGATGCATTGAAGGTGACCTAGGTTCTGGATAGATGCCTTGGTTATAGATAGCCTTAGTGTGATGGTTTTCTCAGTTGTTAGTTGTTTATAGGCAGTAGCAGTTGTGAGCTATGTGTGTATTCAGATTCCCTGTCTCACTTTGATGACAGAGAATGGAGGACTTTGAAATCCTTTTTCTTTCCCCAGCCCTGTGGTCTTAGCAGTGTGAATTGTATTGGCATGCCCAGTTTAATCTCTGAGACAGTAGGTGGTGCTTGTGGGTAAGAATCAACCACACCCTGTATATTTGAGTCAGCAAATGTTGTAAAGGGCAATAATTGACCTCCCTGTCAGTAGGTGGTACTTGCTAGAGGGAACAAGCTGCCATGTTGTTTTTGAGACCTGTAACCAACTCTAGTCCCTCTGGTGGAGCACTCAAATGCCCCAGGTGGTTTGTAGGGCCCTGGAACTTCCAGGTGAATCCTTATTCTCTGCCACAGCACAGGTGGGAGGGGGAGTGAGACTGGGTAGGGCTGGGTTGGTTTGGCTTGCCCTCGGCCTCCACAAGAGTTGGTAAGCTAGCTGTTTTGGTTCATTTCAAAGGTCTGCTTCCAGTTTCTGGGAAAGTAACCAAGGAGAGGGTGAGGTGGCCTCACCTAACAAGAAAGTCTTCTTGTGGAGAGCAGGCTGTCCGATATTCACAATCTATCTGTCTGGCTCTTAAATGTCCCCCCAGCCTGTGTATCTGACCCACTAGTGAAACGCCAGCAGGTAGGGAGCTCCCAAATTGGTCCCTACCCCATGTCCACTATAAGTCCTCAACGGAAGAGGCATGGCCCTCACTTTCTGTGGAGACCTCAACCTGGAGAACTCACCTGCTGGAGAGAGGTGGCCATTTGCCAAATTCTCAGCTCTAACTTCTCCCCTGGTTATAATGGGTGGGGAGCCACAGCTCCTTGTCAGCCTGAGCACCTAAATGCTCTGTGCCTGGTTGCTATGTCTCCTGGGGCTGTGCTCTTCTTCACCATGAGATCCACCCTAATCCAATAGGGTGATTTTCCTGGGGGAGGGGATGGGTGCTTTCCTTGCTCACTGTGTCTCAGAACCCCCAATATTCTCCCATCAGTTCTGTTCCTATGGGCTTCCTTGCCACACAAGTCCAGCTCCCAGGCCTCCCCTCTCTGTGTCTCCAGTAACCCACACAAGTCTGGGGAGCATGGATCTGGGCTCCTTGCCTGTCCAGCTGGAGTGTGACTCCTCATAATGCCAGCTGGCAGGGAGCTTCCAAATT
>RJWJ010042643.1:0-12950 GCA_004363605.1 Indri indri | reverse complement strand
TTGATGGAGATCGAATATTTTCTTCTGGACGTGACTTTTCTCTCTGATCTTTCATCTTTCCTGTATTCTTTCACTGATTCTTTCTCATCAGGCCACTTTTTCAAGGACTGGGAGTTCTGGGACTGGTTTACAGACTTAATTTTGGGACTTCAAAGGGACGTTCCTTGGCAGAGCTGAGGAGATGTGCTCTGGTCCTGTATTGTCTTAGAGGAGTTTTAGCCTGTTGGTTTATCTCTGGCCTGTTGTCTTCACCTTCTGGTTACAGAGATTAGTGAGTTTTGATTGCTTGCTTAGATTCCCAAGAGTCGGATCGCTTTTGTGTGTGTGACTCCGCTATCGACCACTTGTTTGAGGTGGAAGGCACTGTGTTGGGCTATGAGGTTACTCTCTCTTTTGTTGCTTTTGTTTTGCATGGAGGAGTTGGTTATCAAGGTATTCCAATACCTTTATGTTGAGCTCTAAACCCCCAAATGGGACATACAGGTGCCTCAGTCTTTGGGGAATGTCATGCCCCTCCTAAGGGTTACTTGAGCCCTGTTACCACTTTAGATGGGGTGAGAAGAGCAACAGGTATGCACGAGCCTAAGAGAGTACACTTCAGAGGTTGCTTGATCTGCAGCTAGGAGAGAGCTGCTCATATGTTATTCAGGGCTCTTTCACCACTTTTGTGGAGCAGCTCCTGATGAGGTGTGTCAGAGTCCAGCCAGATAGAAGTGTTTTGCCTCAAGGTAAAGAATCACTTTCTAGTGTTAGGCCAGTTTCACTCTAACAATAAATTGGCCAGTTTGTGAACTGCTCAACTCATTGAAATTTTAAACAAGACACACTGCCTAGTTTTATCTCTTTTTTTCCTCTCTATTTTTAAGTAAATAATTTCTGCTTTTTAAAGTTTTAAAAATTTATCTTTCAGGGAAATTGTAGTTTACCATTATTAAAACTATAATCAACATCTGTGAGGCTAAAGCCAAAGGGTATGTTCTTCTACAATAGGAATAATGAAACCTGATTTATTTCTTATCATGAATTATATTGCTCTCTTCCCTTTCTCTACACTTACCTAGCTCTACTTGGAACTAGGTGAAAGGATATTCTATGCCTTGAGTTTCTGATTATCAGAGACCTGGCCTTTCAGATGTATTACAGTAAATCCATCATACTAGTGACAAAGGAACAAAATACCATCTGTCATAGTGAGATTATGGAGAACATTAATACTTGGTAAAATGTGTTTCTTTATAGTGTAATTTTCCCGGGTATAAAGTAAAGAAAATTGCTACCTAAGCACAGTCTAAAAGCTTTATCAGTGGTTTAGATATTTCAAAATATAAGATATGTAGGTAGAAAAGATGAGCTCATGTCTAGCTCTACATAGAGCTTGAAATAGAATAATCCATCTTCTTTATCAAAAATGTAAATTCTTTATCTACCTCAATAGAAACTCTGAGATATATTCTTTGTGTAACGTATTTCCAGAGTATGCACAGTTTTAATAAATATTAATAACATTTGTAGAAGCAAATGACTAAGGTAATAATTAAAATTTTGTTGGGAGCAAAAATTACTTACAACTTGGACAGATCTGAGATGGATTTTTGGAACTAGTTTTAAGGAATTATTACATTAAGCAAAAGTGCATACCTTATAAATGTGTATATCAGAGAATTTTCATTAGTGATATAGATAGATAGTTAGATAGATGGTTTAAACCAACATATAAATTAAGAACCAGAGTATTACTAGCACCACTTCAAGTTCCTGGTCTCCATGAATTAGTTCTGTTTCTACCAGTCTCAAAGAGTCACACTTTATGAAGTCTTTTGTGTCTGATTTCTTTTGATCAATCTTATGTTTGTGAAATTCATCCATGTCACATGTTGTAATAGTTTTTCATTCAAATTGTTGTGAAAAAGCAATTATGTGAATCATAAATGATCAAGTTTTATTGTTTAATCTTGAAAAACTAACACTCTATTTATATTCTTAAAGAAAAGTAAGACATTTTTTTCTTTCAAAACAGAGCTTATTCATACAATTTTGATAATTCTGTAATGGCTCTGGCAGAAACATGGTTGTGATGGGCCAGTTTGACATGGGTATGCTTATGTAAGGTTTGGGGGGCAGAAAAGTTGGCCCCCCAACATAGCAATCGTTTACCCATTTATCTTCCTCTCCTCAAGGTATTAAAAAGCCTGATATATTCTGAGAAATAAATAAGATTGTATATTTTATGAAATTCTACCAAGTTAGCTTTAACTATACCCATTTCTTTTTAACTTAACAAAGCATAATACTAACAGAATGCTAGCGGGAGGGTGAAATAATTATTCATTTAACCTAGCATCAACAAAACTCACTACTTTATATTTAGTAGCAAATTACTTATGGCACAGTTCACAATTGATTGGTTCCTCATGTTATTACATCATGAGTTAAAACAGCTGTGCTTTATTTTAACATATCCAAAATAAGTCAAAAGCTAGCAAAATACTAATAGAATGTCTCAAATCCAGTAAAGGTCTAGAACAAGTATCTATACATTAATGGAAAGATGTTTTGTATCATCCTTGGATAAATTAAGACAACTTTCTAGGTGACGTTACCTGACAAATAATTCAAGGATAATTTATTGTGTGTGTAAATATGTGCTTGGTGGATCTCAAAAGAATTTTTGAGGTGAAGTTAAATCTTATTTAATTCTAAGTTATTTGATTAGATTGAGACAGGGCTGGAGTAGAAAAATGCCACTATCAATCATCATTCCATTTCAGAATGATTTTTGCCTGATTTCTTCTCACTTGAATTATTAAAGTTTTCAAGAAAATGTTTCAAAAAGACAGATGGATTCCAACTAATGAAATGATTAAGTAGCTTGGTAGGACTTACTCTGATGTTGATAAAAACTGTAAATATGGATACAATGCGCTTTTAAAAACCCAACTATTTGAAGGAACTGGAGAGCAGGAAGAAAAAAAAACCCAAAGAGAAACTAGAAGAAAACTACCTTTGAAAGAAATATTTTAAGAGGTAATATTTTCATGTTTGACTGGTATTTGGGCATCGGAAAGCCTTTCACTTGCTTGAGATGTCAGAGTACAGAGTTCAAGGCTGTCAGAGAAATCAGAAAAGGAAAGATGCTGAATGGAAAGAGCTTCAGAGTCATTTAATGTCAAAATATATAAATAAAGGCCATCCATATCTTTAGCTGACTGCCAAACTAAATGTGTGCAATGGAGACCTCAGGGGACTTGGATAAAAATAAGCAGCTTTGAGCTGAAATACTCAGGGAAGATTTTACCACTGCTCATCACAGGATGAAATGGTTACAAACTTTTATTCCTGGAAAGTTAACTGTCCCCAAAGTTGAAAATTACTCTTCAGAGAAACATAACAGAATCCAGAATCTCTAACAAATATCATTCACAATGTTCTCCATTCAATTTAAAATCACAAGATATCCAAAAAATAGGAAAACATATGCTATCCTTTAGAAAAGGTTAAGCAGCAATCAATAAAAATGAGTTGTAATATTAAGTAGGATTATTAAGATGCAAGGGCTAGAAAGCAATCATTATAAATATGATCAGACATAGTAAAATATATTCATGATAAAGGCATATATAAGAAGTCTAATTAGAAAAATACAAACTCTAAGGAAGAATCAAATAGAAATTCTACAGCTTAAAATTACAATAAATAAGATAAAAAATTTACTCAGTAGGCTTAAAATCAGTTTGTAATTTTCAGTGGAAATAGTAAGTGAACTTGTATATATATATATATCAATAGAAATAATCTGAAAAAAAAGATTTCAAAAAAATTTAGTAAAATGAATACAACCTCAGACAATTATGCAGTATCAATCCATCTAATCTATATGTAATTAGATACCTAGAAGGAAAAGAAGAATAGAATAAAACAGAAAAAATATTTTTAAAAATAATGGCCCAAAATTTTAAATTTGAAGAACTACATGAATTTTCAGATCTACAAAACACAACAGGTATCAAGCAGAATAAGTTAAATGGAAAACACAACTAAGTACATCATAGTCAAACTATAGAAATACAAAAATAAGGAGAAAGTTTTTTGCAGTTTTATTGAGATGCAATTGACAAATAAAATCTTACATAAATATATATAATTTACAATGTATACAATTTTTAAGGTATACAATATGATTATTCAATATATGTATATATTGTGAAATTACCATAATCAATTTAGTTAACACATCCATTACCTCACACAGTTTTTCTTTTTTTGTGGTAAGAAACATTAAGAAGCACATTCTTAGCAAATTTCAAGTATACGATACAGTATTATTAACTATAGAGACCATGCCATAAATTGTATCTTAAGAAGTTATTAATCTTGTAACTGAAACTTTATACTTTTTGACTAAAATCTCTCCATTTTCCCCAACCTCCAGCCCCTGACAACCTCTATTCTGTGCTTCTATGAGTTTTTGACATGCTTAGATTCCTCATATAAGTGAGAACATAGAGAACATACAGTATTTGTCTTTTTGTGTCTAGATTATGTTGCTTACCATAATGCCTGCAGGTTCATTCGTGCTGTCTCAAGTGGCAAGATTTTCTTTTCTTTTTTTTTTGGCTGAGTAATGTTTCTTTACACATATTTACCACATCTTGTTTATCTATTCATCCATCAATGAACACTTAAGTTGTTTTTGTGTTCTGGTTATGTGAGTACTGGTTTTCATGTCCTGGTTATGGGGTACACATATCTCTTTGAGATGTTACACTGATTTTGTTTTATTGAGACATATACCCAGAAGTTAAATTGCTGGATCATACAATAGCTCTATTTCTAATTTTTAAAGGGATCTATTTCTAATTTTTAAAGGGATCTCCATAGTGATTTCATAATGGTTGTATAACTTTACACTCCCCTTAACAGTCACAAGGATTTCCTCTTCTGTACATGTTGCCAACTCATTATGGTTTGTCTTTTTAATAAAAACCATCCTAACAGGTGTGAAGTGATAACCCATTGTGGTTTTTATTTTCATTTCCTTGATGAATACTGATGTTGAGCACCTTTTCATATACCTGCTGACTATTTGCATGTTTTCTTTTCAAAAATGTTTATTCAGGTTCTTTGATAATTTTTAATTGGATTATTTGGACTATTGCTATTGAGTTGCATGAATTATTTATATATTTTGGGTATTAACCTCTTATCAGATATATGGTTTGGAAATATTTTCTCCAGTTTCATATGTTGTCTTTTCGTTTTATTGATTTATTTGCTGCGTGAAAGCTCTTTAGTTTGATGTAGTTCTGCTTGTTTATTTTTGCTTTTGTTGTCTGTGCTTTTCGTGCCATACACAAAAAAATCATTGACAAGGCCAACAGCAAAGAGATTTTTCCCTTATATTTTCTTCTAGAACTTTCGCAGTTTCAGATTTTACAATTAAGTCTTTAATTCAATTTGAGTTAATCTTTGTGAGTGGTTTAAGGTAGAAATCCAGCTTCATATTTTTGCATGCAGATATCCAGTTTTTCCAGCATCAATTACTAAAGACACTATCCCTTCCCCTTTGGGTATTCTTGACACCCCTGTCAAATATTAGTTGACTGCTTATGTATAGGTTAATTTCTGGGCATCTCTATTCTGTTCCATTGGTCTATGTTTCTCTTTTTATGCCAGTACCATGCTGTTTTGATTACTATAGTTTTGCTATATTGTTTGAGATAAGGAAGTGTGACGTCTCCATCTTTATTCTTATTTCTCAAGATTGCTTTCGCTGCATGAATTTTTTGGAGTTTCTCCCTTGGTCCATTTTGTGTTCCTCTAAAGAAAATATCTGAGGCAGTGTTGTTTATTTACAAAAGAAGTTTATTTGGTTCACAGTTCTGCAAACTGTACAAAAATTATGATGTCAGCATCTGCTTCTGTTGAGGGTCTCAGGCAGCTTATAATCATAGCAGAAGGATAAAGGGGAGCAGGTGTGCCACATGGTCCTTTCTTATTTGGTTGCCTTTTAATTCTTTTTCTTGCCTAGTTGCACCTGTTGGGACTTCTAGTTTTGAACATAATAATATTGAACATAATTCAATAAAGTAGAAAGAAAATCTTGAAAACCGTCAGAAAAAAAATGGCACATTTCATACGTGGGTATAAATATATGAACTGCAGTAACATGCCTGTATTAGTCAGAGTTTCCCATAGAAACAGAGCCAGTTGGATACATATGGAGATTTATTAGGAGGAATTGGCTCACACAATTATGGAGACTGAGAAGTCTCGCCATTTTCTGTCTGCATACTAATGACCCAGAAAAACCAATGGTGTAATTCCTTTCTGAGTTCAAAGGTCTGAGGACTGATGGAACTGATGGTGTGAATTCCAGCCCAAGGACAGGAGAAGACCAGTATTTCAGTTTAAGCAGGCATGTAGGAAAGAAAGGGATAAATTCCTCTTTCCATCACCTTTTTGTTCTATTCAGGCTCTCAACACATTGAATAACACCAACACACATTTGGCAGGGAAATCTAATTTATTTAATGCATTGATTTAAATGGGAATGTCATCAATAAACATTCTCACAAACACATGCAGAAATAATGTTTAATCTGGGCACCCCATGGTACAGTCAAATTGACACACAACATTTAACTATATAAAGTCTGCCTTTTGTCAACTTGGTGCCTGTAAGCAATTCTTTAAATTATACTTAACCTCCAAATAAAAAGAATAACAAGGTCATAATTTCACCTAAAATGATCCAACTATCCTGCATGTAACCAAAAATGCACTAATCACTTCCTCAGAAGAGGAGGTAAAGTCCTTGAGTGATCTTTACTCTTCTCTGTGATATCCTGTGTCTTCAATATTATGATGCAAAATTAAAAATGCTTAAATACTGCAATATAAAGTCAATACATCTTATGATACATAGGATAACAAGAGAAGAAAGAAAACAAATATATTTGTTTAATATATGTATACATACACACTAATAATGTTCTTAACAAAATAAGGAGGAAAAACTCCTGACGATTATAGTCCTCATTTCTGTAACTGGTCAAGTGGCTAGTGTTTATAACTACCTTCTTCCACTATCCATTCTCTATTCCTTTTTCCTTCAGCAAGCAACTCAGCCGGTCACCATTCTTCAGCTGGTGTGATGATACAAACCTTCATTCCTAAAGGATCTGGGCCATTAGTAGCCCTACTCGGATTGGGTTGTCGTAGTTTCCATTGGCATTAATCACAGCACCTGGCAATACTAAGAGACACCCTAAGGGATGTCCTGTATTCCAGACATACTTTTTCTTGCCTCCATTGTGGAGTAGTAGTCCAATTTCCCCTTGGTAGTCAGGATCAAGCACCATGGCTAGCACCATAACTCCCTTATTTACCTGTTGACTCAGAGGCACGAGGAGCTCAAAGTGGCTGGGCAGAAGTCTTAACTTCCAGTTCAATGGAAATATTGTTGTGTCTTCTTGTGGAAACATTTCTCCCTCTAGAACCAAGACCTCTAGACCAGGAGAACATAAAGTTGTGGAAATAGAAAGCAAAAATTTTGCTAGTGTGTTGATAGGGGTAATAGTGAATGATACTACTCCCATTTCCACTTCTTGCTTCATAGACCTGTGAACCCCGGCTATGGGAAAAATAGGAGCATGTACAGCCCTTTAAAGAACCATCCCCCAGCCCTCTGAGGGCTCAGATTCCAACTATCTGGCATTATAATTGAATCCTCAAAAAGCCCTTCTACTATCTATCAAACCAGATGATTTACAATGGTGTAATCCCAGTCTGAGTCCAAAAAAAATCTGGGAATTAAGGGAGCTGATGGGCCGATGCTGTGAATCTCAATCCAAGTGCAGGAAAACACTTATATACCACTGAAATCGAGCACACAGGAAGGAAAAGGGATAAATTCCTCTTTCCACTGCCTTTTTGCTCTATTTAGGCTTTCAAAGGATTAAATGATGACCATCCACATTGAGGAACATGGTAAAACCAGTGAATTCAATGAGCATGAGTCTGTTGCTGCACTTCTTTTGCTGTGAAGTGAGTTTTTGGATCAGAAACAATGATATGTGGAATAACAAGACAGTGGATATATCATTCTGTAAGTCCACGGATGATAGTTTTAGCAGAAGCATTGCATGTAAGGAAGACAAATACATATCCACTGTAAATTTCTATTCCAGTAAGAACAAAATGCTACCCCTTTCATGATGGAAGTGGCCCCATGTAATCAACCTGCCACTAGGTAGCTGGCTGATCATCCCAAAGAATGGTGCCATGTCCAGGCTCAGTATTTGTCTCTGCTGCTGGTAGATTGTGTGCTCAGTAGTGGCCATGGCCAAGTTGGCCTTGGTGAATGGAAGTCCATATTCCTATGCCTATGTATAACATCAATCCCTGCCACAATGCCACTTTGTTCATGAGTCCTTTGGGTGATGACAGGGGTGGGTAGGGAAAAAAGGCCCATTGTTATCCACTGAATGAGTCATTTTATCTATTTAATTATTAAATTTCTTTCTGAGGTCACTCTTTGGTGAGTATTCATGTGCACACAATTATCTTCACATTTTTTTTTTTTTTTTTGCCTATTTAGGGAGGTTTATACCTCTTTTCAAAATTTCTTTGTCACCTATTTTCCAATCATGTTCTTTCTAAGTTTTTGTCATCAAGCCAACCCTTGGCCATAGCCCATGAATCAAGCAAAGTGAACAACCAGGTGCACGGCTTAAAGTTTGGTTCACTGGGAGATTTCCTTTCACCACCATTCTTCATCCACTCAGAGAAGTGTACTTACAAAGCTTTTCCCCAAATTTCTTTGTCACTTATTTTCCAATCGTGTCCCTTTCAAGTCCCTGACCATCTGGCCAAACCATTGGTTACAGCTCTTGAATTAGTATAATCACACATCTGGCCATTTCTCCCTCCAACGAAAGTGTACAACCAGCTGTACTGCCCAAAGTTCTTCCAACTGAAATGATTTCTTTTCACCACTATCTTTCAGGAATGTCCCAAAAAGGTACTGTAGTGCTACAGCTGTCCACTTTTGGTGGTGCCAGCATATCATGCAGAACCATTTGTAAAATAGGCCTGAGTCTTCTCTTCCTCAGCCTATAGATTGTAGAGAACTCCCATGAGGCTATAGTTGCAGGGTGGGAGGTAGAAGGCAAGGTAGTGGGGACTATGGACATTTAGGTCACTTATTTATGTAACTTTCTTGAGCCTTTTTAGGGTCTGATCAAGCCTTACCACATATGCCCCACTTTCACTTCATGATGGACTATTACTGTGCATGTCCAACTCTATGGCTTGGTGGATCAGTTAACACCCAGTTCATGATGGGCAGCTCAGGTTTCATGGCAACTTGGTGGCCCATGGTAAAGTGTCAGTCTCTGCTAAGACTCATTAGAAAGCCAAAAGTTGCTCTGCAAAAACAGAGTAGTTGTCTGTGGAGGATGACAGAGCTTTGCTCCAAAATCATAAGGGCCTGCACTGTAACTCACCTATAGAATCCCTATTTTCCACTGACACTTCAAGCACCATTGGATCTGCTGGATCATATGGCCCAAGTGGCAAAGCAATTTGCACAGAACCTCAGACCTATTGAAAAGATTAATTTGTTGTTGTTCTGAGCCCCACTCAAATTTAGCAGCCTTTTGGGTGACTTGGTAAATGGGCCAGAATAATACACCTAAATGAGGAATATGTTGCTCCCCAAATCCAAAGTCAGCCCACTATACATTGTGCCTTTTTCTTGTTCATAAGCAGGTCTGTATTCAACAACTTAGCTTTCACCTTAGAAGGGATATCTTGACATACCCACAGCACTGGAGCTCTAAACATTTCACTGAGCTAAAAGGCCTCCCAATTTCAGTCAGATTTATTTCCTACTCTGTGATATGAACATGCATTACCAATAAATGTAGAGTAGGTGTTAATTCTTGCTCACTAGGTCTAGTAAGCACAATATCAGCACAACAAAGGACCAGCGTGATATGTTATGGAAGGGGAAGGTGACCAAGGTTCCTATCAACTAAATTATGACAAATGGCTGTAGAGTTGATATTACCATGAGGTAGGACACTGGCCTTGCAACTAAAAGCAAATTGCTTCTAGTGGGCCCTATGGAAAGATATGGAGAAAAAAGCATTTCCTACATCAGTGGCTGCATACCAGGTACCAAGGGATGTGTCCATTTACTAAAGCAATGAAACCACATCAAGTACAGCAGTTTCAATTGGAGTCACTACCTGATTAAGATGATGATGATCCACTGTCATTCCCCAACATCCATCCATCTGCCTTCTGCACAGGCCAAACACAAGCGTTGAATGGAGATGTGCTAGGAATCACCAACCTTGGATCTTTCAAGTCCTTAACAGAAGCACTAATTTCTGAAATCCCTCCAGAAATAAAGTATTGCGCTTTAGTTATTTTTCTGGGTAGAGGTAGTTCTAATGGCTTTTACTTGGCCTTTCATGACATAATAACCCTCATTCCACAGGTCAGGGATGTGAAGCAGGTTTACTGTACACTGGTTACAAACTTTGCTGAGACTGGTCAGATAGAACACACTCATATACAACAAGTTAAATGAAGTGAATTTATTACCTACGTATATGTGGCAAGGGACAAAATAAGCTCCTCGAACTCTTCCCCCTAGGCTCAAGAAATCTGCTGGGGCCAATGGAGTCTCAATTGCACAACTCCACTTATACCTAAAAAGGCAGCCTACACTGGGTTATATATCTCAGGGGCCATGTGACACATTGAACTAAAGATATAAAAGACATCCATCTTCAAAGGGAGAGAGGAACAAAGCTCAGGCTTTTCTAGGCAGTTCCTCCCTAACTCAAGATGTTACATTCTCTAGGAAGGATAGAAAAAAGACCTGGGCTGTTTCAGGCAGTTCCTCCTAATCTTAGGATGTTGCCTTCCCAGCACATTCTACAGTTATTCTTGATAACTACAAGCAAGAAAGGTAGACAGAATGGAGCTAGTCCAAGGCCATCCATAGAACTGTCCTGCAAGGGAACCAGTATGGGGATTATGCCAGCTGTATGTATGCTTATTCCAATTATGTATTCCTAAACCAGCGAAATAACCACAAGTTTTTTGGGGACCCACTTGACACACTGTGAGATAACTGAGCTAAAACTCCATTAAACTCCTAACCTCCATAAGGCCCTACTCTGACTAGGGGCTGCAGTATTATTTTCAATCTCCTGGAATTAATGTCAGTTCAGAGCCGATGTCCAGAAGCCCTCAAAAGTTCAGATTATTCCTTTTTTCCCAATTTATGGTTACCCTGGTAAAAGGCAGTATGTTCCTTTGGGGAAGGCTGGGACAAATATTAATAGTATCAATTTTTGGAAATATACTTGGGTCTTTCTTTAAGGGGACCTGACTTCCTCTTCATTTAAGGAACTTGGTGTATGTAAATTAGATCAATTATGGAAATTATTGAGGAGCCATGACTCTCTGCTATGATCTGAATGTGTTCCCCAAGATTCATGTGTCAAAACTTAATTCTCATTGTGGTAATATTAAAAGATAGGGCCTTTAAGGAAGTGATTAAGTCATGAGGGGTCCTCCCTCTTGAACAAGTTAGTGCCCTATAAAAGGGCTTCAGGTTGAAGGGAGTGTTGCCTTGTTCTTCCACTCTTCCACCATGTGAGAACACAGCATTTTTCCCTCTGGAGGATCCAGGAACAAAGAGCTATCTTGGAAGCAGAGACGGGGCCCTCACCAGACACCAAATCTTCTGGTGCCTTGATTTTATAGTTCTCAGCCTCCAGAACTGTGAGAAATAAATTTCTATTGTTTATAAATTACCCAATTTGTGATATTATTTTATAGAAGCACAAAGGGACTAATAAACCCATGGTTTTAATAATTTGTTAGACTTCTGTTCACATGACCTAGAATTTTTTTGCTCACACAGATCAGGTAAGAATTTACTTCCTATCTATTTCACTTCTAGGAACAACCTTGACAAATTAGCCAATACCATAGATCTGTGTAAGTCAGACTATTCAGATTGCTGCTTTGACTCTGCATGCCCAACATTTCTACTTTACTCATCACAGGCCACTTTTGTTCCATGTTTCAGCTAACCAACTAAACAAACTGTGAGAGCCCTTTCTAACTCCCTGAACTGCAACAATGAACACATTTTCTCTGCTTAATGAGCCCATGTCAATAAATTCATCCTGATCCAACTTTATGCTCCTTCCGTCATTATTCTACAGCCTTAGTATCCATTCCCACATATGTTCCTTGATTTATGTGTGTATGAATCAGAAAACTCAAGAAGTTCTTTTTAAGTGTAATTCATCTCCTCATGGGTCACATATTATACCTCACCTCTAGGGGCCTCTGGGACTTGAGTCTAGTTATAGATCTAGAAGCAAGGAGGACTGGGAAGTGTGAGTCCCGAGGAGAATCAGCATTGTCTTGTATGGTATTCCCTGCCGGGGAGGCCATGATAGTTTCCTCAGTCAGTGTAAGGCTAATCTCAGACTGAGCAGGAGAAGCTGATATCATAGACGGTGGGAAGGTGCTGTCACCCACTAGGGGTGGAGCAGCCACTTCTGCTGGGCTGAGGAGGCCACTTCCATTTGGGGTGGGGAGAACTCTTCTACCGGTAAAGGAGACTCATCAGAATTTAGGGGCCCAATGGCCTCAGCTTCATCAGAATCTTCCCATGTGTCCTCATTCCAGCTCACAGGATCCCATTCTTCCCCAATCAATGCCCTAACTTTAACAGTAGAAACTACAAGGCTGGAAATTCAACTTGCTTTCTAATTCATCCAGTCTTAGGATGAGATTTTTGCATTTGATTTTTAACAATTTTAGTCCTGTAGCTACAGGAAATATGTGCACACATAAAAGCTTTCAGGTTATTTATGTGGTGTGTGAGCTGGGAATTCAAATCCCTGAGTGCA
>RJWJ010042642.1:0-12978 GCA_004363605.1 Indri indri | reverse complement strand
AGATTTGATCCAATCCAACACCTCCTCCAAGGCAATAAGTTAACAAAAAATGGCACTATAATGACAGATTCAGGTTTGTTATGTTACTGTATATCTGCAACCTATTTACACCATACTTCAGAATCTGGATAGTGGTTGACAGAGGAGCAACATATTGTCACATACCCACGGTGCCTGAGTTTCTCTGAGTTTGCAAAGGCTATGCTTCCAAGTTCCATTGCAAACCACATGACACTATGGAAGTCATTAAGTCAAGGAAGGAGTGACGACGAGTCCTCACTGAAGAACAGGCTCCTCAGCACAGGGACCTCTGTTTCCTTACTCACTGCTGCATCTTCAGAATCTCGAAAGGAAACTGGTCCATCATAGTAGTATTGTTATCTGGAAAAGCAGCGTCTTGATGATAACAACACACGTCTAGTTCTTGAGCACATTCCATTTGTTATGCTTTATGTTGAGTGGTTTATGTTGGTAGTTGAATTAACTCTCACAGCATGGGTGTTATTATCATTACTGCTTTACTCTTAAGAAAACAGAGGCACAGAGTGGTGGAATGATTTGCTGTAGATAACACAGCTAATAAATATAGAGCCAGAATTTAGACCATATAATTTCTACCAGTCCATCTCTTCATGAACTAGAAAGAGAATGTAGCAGTGACCGTGCTGTTTGTTTTGGTTCTACCATCGACTAAATAATATTGTGCAAATTGCAGGTCCTCTGTCTATGAGTCCTTTTCTTTGAAGCACTAGGTTCATGGTTGAGCAAGAAGAGTCTATCTGATAGAAATAATCCATCCACAGTCTTTAGAATAAGATAGGTCAATGTATTTTGATATTTTATGAGATATTTAAAAAAAAGTTGAAGTGATCTTAATTTCTCCTAAGTAGTTTACATTTTGGATGACATATCTTTTCTTTATTGCCTTTTGTGTTTTTTGAAATTACTTTGTCATACTGTCTAAGGTGTAAATAGGCAATGAATTTCTTTGTTATTCCAGTTAAAATTTATTGAAAATAGTATATGCCTAGATTGGGAGAAACATGACTGGTCTCAGACAAAAATAGAGATTAGATCATAGGTGTGTGAACTTGAACAGCTCCCTATCTTGACTTTTTAATGCAACATGTGAAATTTGGGCATATTTTTTTTCCTTTTAATTTTTAGCCAATTCCCTTAACCCTCATGAAATTATCCAGAAATAAATAAATAAACCTACCCTTGTGAATACCCAATCAAAGATAAACCTGCACTGTAACAAGTAAGAAAGAGGTAAGATTTTTTAAAAGCAAGATTCTTGTCTCTGCCACTTACGAGCTATGCAGGCTTAGACAGGGCACTTGATTTCTGAGCCTCGGTTTCATCATTTTTGTAATGGAAACAATAACACCTATCAGATACTTGCAATGATAAGGGCCAATACCACCCTTATTAGAAACTAAATCCAGCATGAATAAAAAGGGATGCCTTAAACCATCTTGGTGAAACTGAACACCTTGTGTGATGGGTTCATTTATTTTATGATTATTATTTTTATTTCAGAATATTACAGGGGTACAAATGCTTTGGTTACATAAATTGCCTTTACACCACCTGAATCAGAGCTGCAAGGGTGCCCATCACCCAGACAGTGTGCACCATACCCGTTAGGTGTGAATTTACCCATCCCCTCCTTCACCTTCCCACCTGCCCAATACATGATGAATGTTACTTCCACATGTGCACATAAGTGTTGATCAATTAGTACCAATTTAATGGTGAGTACATGTGGTGTTTGTTTTTCTATTCCTGTGATATTTCACTTAGAAGAGTGGGCTCCAGCTCCATCCAGGACAATACAAGAGGTAGCTCACCATATTTTTATGGCTGAGTAGTACTCCATGGTATACATATACCACATTTTATTAATCCACTCATGTGTTGATGGGCACTTGGGCTGTTTCCACATCTTTGAAATTGTGAATTGGGCTGCTATAAACATTCTAGGGCAGATGTCTTTTTTATAGAATGTCTTTTATTCTTTCGGGTAAATACCTAGTAGTGGGATTGCTGGATCAAATGGTAGTTTTGCTTTTAGTTCTTTGAGGTATCTCCATATTACTTTGCACAGAGGTTATACTAGTTTGCAGTCCCACCAGCGATGTATGAGTGTTCCTATCTGTCCATATCCACGCCAACATTTGTTGTTTTGGGACTTTGGGTTTATATTGTCTGGGTATTAGACAATGTGTTCCTGGTCCATGCTTCGTAGTTATAATGATATTGGCATAAATTAATTTTATTTAACAGGACACATGTAACATTATGCACCAACACTATTTTAAGTTCTTTACAAATGTTAACTCATTTCATCCTCATAGTACCCTATTTATTATGACATCTGCACATTATTAGGACATTAAAAACATCTAATGCTCTCTGCATAAAACCTTCTACTGTATTATTATTTCTCCTTGAGGATTGAGTAAATCCAGCATGCATACCTACTATGAAATAGCACCAAATCTCCTAACCAGGTCTGCAGGATTTAGATGAAGTCCTGTTTCAAATGTGCACTAAAGAAACCCAAGCTAAGCCACCTGTTTTCAAGCCCCTGCCTTCTTTTGGTGGCACTTGAAACTTTTTGTTGCTGACTTTCCTCCTGTTATTTTTAGCTTGCAAAAACACTTTCCTGTTCTGATATTAACGTAATTGCAGAGCTATACTTTCAATATCTTATTTGAAATGTCAGTCACCGGAGCCCACAAAGCATGATTTTCGGGACAAGAGATTTCAGATACATTTGTATACATATATGTTATGTATTTCTGTTTTCGTGATGAGCATACCAAAGCAGATACTGTCTAAATCTTTTTTTCATGGGCTAAGTGTACTAAGATGCTAGAAATAGGAAATGGTATTTGAATTCCAGGGTACACACTGTCCCCTGGCAGAGGCAAAGGAACTCAAATTAATTGCTGAAGCTAAAGAATGTTAAATCGTCCAAGGGATTTTAAATGATGTGGAAAACAACAATATTGTGAGAAGTTTCATGTACTTGGACTAGTGTTAAACTATCTAAACATGACATGTGGCTTTTTAAAGTTAGATTTATATTAATTATGTGATGTTGGCAAAATACAGTGATGACATTTTTCCAGGGTAGCATTTTCTGACTACAATTAAAATTTGAAACATTTGCTCATCTAGCTCTCACGTGAATAAAACAAACACGGGGTTAAGAGTTGTAATCATCTTATTTAATCAGAAATTTTGCAGGCTTAGTATACTAAGTCATTGGTTATCCAGCAAGGTTTGATAATAAATTATTCTGGATGGAAGTGTCACAGAATTTTTGGAGTATGAGTTTTTCTATCAGAACAACCTGAAAGATGTAGATTAATTCATTCAACACATATTTTTTGAGCACCTACTATGTGACCAGATATGGAGGCTAGGATACAGTGATGAGTAAAAAAAAAATATCCTATATATTATTATGGATCTTATAGTCTAATGGATGAGGCAGGAGATAGTAATCAATTACATGGAAATTTACAGTTGTATTAATATTTAATACTGCAATGAAGCGGTGCATGGAGCTATGCTATTCTATGCTATGCAACTGTGTAATAAGGGGAACTAACCTGGTCTGGGATGCTAGCAGGACATCAGTGGGAAGAGTTAAAATAACTTTGCAATGCTTATCAAAAAACTTAAGAAAGTCTGCACCCTTTCAACCAGGATTTGCACATTGAGGCATTTTCCTAAAGGGATAATTTGACATGTGTTAAGAATTTTAGCTATAAGAACAAGGCATTGTTTTTATCACCAAGATATTAGAAACAGCTTATGTATTCAAAAGTAAGAGGTTAGTCAAATTTATTATGTTATCAAAAGTTATATCAATTACCAAAACCTTTTTTTTTTAAAAAAAAGTAGGAGATTTTTATTGTCATAAAAGATGTTTTACTGAAAAAGAGTAGGTTACATAATAGTGAGCATTGAAGAAACCTTTGCCTTTACGCTGACCCTACATTTTCTAGTTACTTAATTTACCCTATTGGATTTTAAATATAACAATAATAACTCTTAACACTAGCTAACATTTAGCACATGTCAGACTTATGCTGAACACTTCACATTCATTATGCGAATTGATTTCATATAAATCAGTGAAGTAGATATTATTACATTTATTTCTTTTTGTGTATGGAAATTTAAAAATATATCAACACAGACATGGATTCCATGTGCAACAAAGAAAGAATTGTTTCAATGCTCATGCTGTTTACCATTAATTTCTCTATTGCATTTTATCTAAGAGAAATCTTTCTTTCTTTTGCAACAGCATTCTGCGAAGAGGGCTGCAGATACGGTGGAACTTGTGTGGCTCCTAACAAATGTGTCTGTCCAGCTGGATTCACAGGAAGCCACTGTGAGAAAGGTAATCTAGCCTGGTTTGGGGGGATTAGGGAGAAAGATGAGTGGAAGAATTGATTCAGAAAGAATGGAAGCTCTTTCTGTAACAATATAGCATTGTGGGTTGACTTGATACATGGTTTTTGATGTCGATGTGACTCTCACAAAGTGGGTACCTTTCAATAACTGCACAATAGGCTTTCTCGCTCTGAAAACAGAGCTTCATTTGCCTTCACTCCAAAGTGTCTAATTTAGCAAGGTCAAGTCTTTTCTCTGCTATAGTTTGCAGTGTGTGTTCTTAGTGCTAATTAGAGATAAAGCTTGATGAACTGGCCTGCCCCACTTATCATCTGTTGGGTAGCATCACACACAGCTATTGGAATTATAGCAGTCTGCTGTGTCAATGGAATCTAAATTAGCAGCACATGCTCCTTGTGTAGAAGCTCATTAAATAGCTCCAGCAGCAGGTTTATTGGTGTGCTTGGGATTTTATTCTAATATTGGTTTATTAGGAACATTATCATTCATAGACCAGATAATATAAACCAATTAGTATAAGTAAGATTCCATTATGCGCACCTTTCTATTTGCAATAAATGTTTGTTTACACTTGGAACTATGTAGCTCTCTTATTGATTGGAAAAGTCCTCCTGTCTGTGTACAGATGAAATTTAATGTTCAATGCCAATATATGTGTCATTTCAAGCGAGAGGTTTATGCCATGTAAAAGCGAATATTTCAGTTTATTTTCTCATGTGTTTTATTAGGCTAAAATCACTGCATTGTGTTTTCCCAAGTCTGGAATTTCACACATTTGCTGCTTCTCAGATCATAGCACAGAAAAATAGAAATAGGATGTTGTCATTATCCCTATTATTAGTTGTGGGGGAGGTATCTTCATCTGATGCTAAAGATAAAAGTAAAGGTCTTGAGTTATTTCCTACATGTTTAAAATCTTCTGCATTTAGAAAATACGTTTTTTAAAAAGAGCTCATTTATTGTATCCCACCCTGACCAATGTATTACATTGCACTGCATATTTATAAGGCAGCCTAATCCTTTTAAAAATATGTCAAAAGTTAACTACATAAATTATTCAACAAGGAAATCAATAAGCTATTTTTATCATTGTTTCCATATTTTGTGATGTTATCAACAAATCAAATCACATGTTAAATAATAATTAATTGGTTTATCCTTTAAAAAGACAAGTAAAAGAGCCAAGTACTGCCTCTGAGGAGCATGAGTTACCATGTGGAGCTGAAGAATTCTTGCCCAAAGCAAATGAACTTAGTGATAACTTAGCACACATACCCTTATTGCAATACATTTTATTTTAAGTAGGTTTTCTAAAATGAAAAAAATGTATATCCAAAGGGTTCTCATTACTTCCTCTACTACTGCCATATTTCCCTAAAATGAATATACAAGAACTAATGGGAAGAGAGTGGTGATGACAATAATGTCAATGATGATGGAAACTACTACTAATTACATGCCATTTATTAGGTACTAATTATGTGTCAGGCTTTTTAAATGAACATTTTAATATTAAGAACAAAGGAGATAATATTATCACTCCCATTGTATAGATAGCAAACAAAGGCTTAGCTAGGGTAAGTAACTTCTGCAATTACTAGAACTGAGAGTAAAACTCAAGTTGCATACCGCAAAGCCTGTACTATCAAACCTTGCATGTGTTTTTCAAGGATAATACATGGACTTCTTATTAAAATACAGATTCCTGGGCTGCCTCTCCAGAGTAGGTGAATTAGAATACCAGGGGGTGGGCTCACAAATCTGCATTTTCACCAAGCAGCACAGGATATTTAACCATAGCGTCTACTGTAAAATTCTTCTTCTTCTTCTTCTTTTTTACATCATAAATAATTGGGGGAAAACATTACTTTAGACTAGAGCCTGTGGTCAGTGGCAGCCCAGGAAAAATTGATTATGGTTTCTTATGCCTCGTTGATTTGTCCTTTGTCCTTTTCTTTGCTCAATAAGAGGGTGAATGAACAAGTACTGACACCCTGGCCCATAATGTGTAGCAGGAAAAATATAGAAAAGAGACAAATCAAGACCAGAGGCAAAAGTAAAACAGTTAGGCAGGCCATGGGTTGCTATATAAATATTAAAGTCAAGATTGAGAATTTCATATTCTTGAACTCTTGCACAATCATCACAAGGAAAAAATGCAATGCAATAAAATAAGATTTCTCTGTAGCAAAGTCATTCTACTTAATTTTTGTCAGTATTCTAATTGTGTGAGATTTTTCATGGAAAGAATAAAGCAAGTATTTCTCAATCAATTATATGTGAGGGATCTAGTTTAATTGTAGGATAAACACTGAAAATCTGTGCCATATCTTGTCTGAATTATTTTGGCATGTTGATCATTAGCAATAAACATTAAGTCAGTCTATTTGCCATTGAATAGTGGTACTAGATGCCTTGAGACTCAAAGTGCCAAAGGAAAAATGCAAATATGTTATAAATGTCTTGTGGCATGATTGCACTAAATCTTTTATTTGATTTGCTTTTATTTGAGAACTAACTAAATGGTCCCATTTGAGCTATAGAGAATCCACTTATATTTAGTCTTAAACATGTTCCCTTGGCCCTCCTTGTTACCGGTTTTATTCATTGCTTGTGATATTCAGCCTTTCAAAATTCAAGTGAACTTAGTTAAATCATTGAAATCATTTGCTAAAGCAAATGCCTACCTGGACTATAATGACGTTAACAATTGCACTTGTGTTTGTTATGTAATACAAAGATGAACAACTCTGTATTTACTTTCCACTGATGAGATTTTAGTAAACTCAAACTTTTTATAACTCCACTCAAGATAAGCAAATTTTGCTTCCTTTGGTTTCTGGACAACATGTTATCTTAGTTCCTATCTTCCCCTTTGAGTGTTCCTTCTGTGTGTGCTTAGCTTTGATTTGGTTTTTACAATGAACATGTACATGCGTAAAGAGAGAGAGAGAGGAGTGAAGAATCAGTAAGCAGAGTATTTTTGTCGGGCAGGTGGAAGGGGGCAGGCGGGGATAGGTGTATTCACACCTAATGGGTGCAGCACGCACCCTCTGGGAGATGGAGATGCTTGAAACTCTGATTTTTGTGGGGCAAGGGCAATATATGTAACCTAAACATTTGTACCCCTGTAACATGCTGAAATTAAAAAAAAAAGTTTTGGTGGGGAGAAAGAAGAGTAGTTTTACTACTCTTAAGATGTTAATAGGAAAGGGCTACTGGTGGAAGCTCTTCTCAACCTTGCTGAGAGTTAAAAGGAGAGGATGCCACATTAGCATAATGTAGCCAACCGCAAAACACAATGAAACAACACGAAGTCCTGCTAGAGACTCTTCACGTTTAAAATCAAAGAGCTACACTATATCCAGAAATATGTTACCTACCATAAAGCAGCAGAACATCATCTTCCAAGAAGTGAGACTAAGTTTTCTACTTTGTATTTCTACTTGCAAATTTGTAAGCAGCAACATGGATTAAATATTAGATATGGAGCTAGGTCTAGATTAGGGTTTCTTAACCTTGACGCTATTGACATTTTAGACCAGATAATGCTTTGTCGTAAAGGGCTATTTTGTGTATTATAGGATATTTAGTAGCATCATTGGACTTTATCCACTAAATGCTGTTAGCACCTCTACCCCCAGTTGTGACAATCAAAAATGTAGACATATCTATCACCTTAAGCATTTGTCATATTCTTTGTAGTGAGAACATTCAAAATTAAATAAAACTTTTTTAAAAAGTCCCTACTGAAGTTAAAAAAAAAAAAAAATCTCCAGACATTGCCAAATATCCCCTGCAAGGCAAAATCTGATCCTGTTGAGAACTCCTGGCCTAGATGTAACATTTTTAAAAGTTTTTTTTAAAAGAATATAATTTTTTAGGTAAACATGTCTCAGTATTACTTGATAATAATATTAAAATGCAAGCATCTTTTAGACAATGCAAGTGTTTTTAAGCATTGCTTGAACAGTTTTAGAAGTACATATGGTTTACTATAATTAGAAAATTCTTGACCATTCAAGATGCAGAGGCTGGCTGATACCCATCATGTGCTCTGTGTGTGGGGGTGGGGGATGCACATCTTTTTCTAGTTTTAGGAACTAGATTGACGTGGAAACTGGGCCTGCTCTATGTCTACCCTATCTCATTGATGGAATAGACATGTGGATTCTCCAGCCCCACCCAATGAATACATGACTCCCACCCTTGTGTTCTGGAACAAGAGAAAATACTTTATCCTTTCTTTGGAAGAAAATTGTAAATGTGTGTGATAAGAAGATAATTTCTCTTATAAGATAAAACTTATACACATCTTAAGGGGACCTGCACTAAAATGCTTTCTATATGAAAAAATTACTTGATCAATCACTTTTTAGTAGGAATTTGGGCAGGGATATAAATCAAGGTGGTTATTTGTGATGGTATAGATAAGCCAGCCAATTATACAACATGTCCTCCCTTACATATTATATGAATACAAGGGGATATTAGGTGTCATATAAATAAATACAAGGGGATATTAGGTGTCCACAAACAGTGTCTTGTGAATCAAACTCTGACAGCTGAACAGGGCTATCCAAGCTATAGGCTAGCCTACAGTCTAGTGCAAAATAATTGGAAAAACAAGCTGTTGGTAAAAATAGCAGACCTTAACTTATTCCCAGAGTTGCTTCAGAAATAGGTTCATTTATGTAACTATTAGTTAATAAATTCATATGGACATTGAACCTCTCAGTTTCTAAGCCTTTTTAAAGTATAATAAGTACCTGATCAAGAATATTCAGGGATATTAATAAATACCAAAAAAGTTTAACAGCATTATCCATTCACAGTACAATTTTCAGTAGTCATTATTTTCCTATTTTGCTTATCTGATATTCTATTTTTTAAATTTTTTCTATAACAAATTTAAATAGTTTGTAATAAGAAATGATTTAAGTTTAAAATAAAGAGAACATAAAAGTCAAAAAAGGGCTTCATTTTTCTCAGTTACTGGAGGTCTTTCCCTAAATGGAAAATTTTTGCAGAATAATTTATTCTGTTATCATTTCTCTCCCCAGGGACTTAACAAATGTGTATACAGAAGGTAATAGTTTGTCTAGAGTATATTGTCCATTCGCCAGGTAAAACTAATGGCCAGAAAGAAAAATTTCCATGTTCTTCCAAATTTCAAATCTTACCCCTAATTTGAGAGGTCTCTATCAGCATTCATCTATTTGAGATTGCTCTGCCCATCCCTGTTTCTGGGGGGAGGTTTTAAGAATCTTTCAGAAGGTAAATAAATTTCCATTCTCATAACAAAGAAGAAATATTTCTTCTATTTCTTCTCCAATTATCACAGAACCGTGGGGAGGGCATCTGGGAGGAAAATGAACGCAAAAGTACCTCCTCAAGTTCATAGCAGATGGGAACGTTATTTAACTTCTCTCAACCTGAGCTTTCTCAGGTTGTCTGGCACATGGTGCATGCTCAGTAAATGACAACTTGTACTACTAAGTTGCCACTGTGTTGTGCAGCTGCCCAGAAAAGTGTAAGCAGGGCTTTTGTGGCATCATTTAAAAAAAGGAAATATGAGGATTTGGTGTTTCTCTGAGTTGTCCATCCAGTTAAACCCACCTGTAAAAGGATGGACGCAGATGCTCTTTTAAAATTCCATTAAGGTAGATGAATGTGAGTTTGGTAGAAAAACTTTCTGCACTGAATATTGCCAGAAATTAAGAATGACAGAAGAGGGTCATTGAACTGGGAGGTGAGAGGAACTTAAACCCGCTAAGACTGCGGTCATTCATGTTTAGAGCAGCTAAGAAGTCTTGTCATTGTTCAGTACCTGCTTCCTCTCTTCAATTCCACCCACTCACTCACTCTTCTTCTTTCAGCTGTGATAGAGAAGTCGGGCTAAAGATTCAACACACTTCCCCTTGGATACAAAATGGAGTTGCCGCTCAATCTTCAGAGCCACTTGGAGTTATTTCACAACCCTGTCCTTGATTCTGCTAGGACAATCATTTTGCCGGGGTTCAGACATATGGAAAAATAACTTAGGTCATTTTTAGTCTCATCTCCTGGACAAAGAACAAGTTTTCAAGTCATTTCAACTAACTGTAGAGATCAATGCATTTTGTTCACAGAGTTTGAACTAGAAACTAAAGATGTAGCCTGCGATAGTGAAAAGAGTACTGGATTGAAAAGCAGAGGTCTGAGTTCTAATACTAGATCTGCCTCTGTGAAGTGAAACTTGCACTAAACTACTACACATTTATTATGAGCCCCAAACTTTTGCATTTGTTAGTTTTTGTGGGGCAGCTAGTTTCATCCTTCTGGACGTATATGAGGACATCTCTAAGTGTCATCCAGCCAGTCAGTAATGGAGTTGGGATTCTAACCCATGTATGACTGAAACCAGATTTCATACCCTTTGCATTATAATCTGCCTCTTGATCACTTTATCTGTGCCCAAGGGTAATTAAGCCCAACAGATCACATGGGAAGCCAAGTAAATTATGCTCTCCTGAGAGTAATGAGCCATAATATTTTATTTGATGATGTGCATTGTTTTATATATTTCTTTCAACATTTATTGTGCCTAAGGCAGGATTAGAGTAAACAAAACAGGGGTTAAGGGCACAATCTGTGAAGTCATACTGGCTCAGTTTAAGTTGAGGTGCTGCTATTTACCAGGATCTGTGACATTGGATCAGATACACTTAAGTTTTTAGGCTTCAACTGGCCACTAAAAAGGGGATATCAGTATTACCTACCTCATAATATTATTGTGAGCTTAAATGAGATAGTCTACTTAAATCACTTGCTAGAGTGCCTGGCATGTGTTAGGTGTCTAGAAATTATAGCTGCTCCTAATTTTATCCTCAGTTAACCAGGGGATAAAAGTGAAACCCAGAAATAATAGGCTGCTTCCCCAAGGATACTCAGCAGCTAAATGGGAAAGCTGTACCTTACATTGATCTGCTTATGAAGTCTCTGGTCCTTCTACCAGCTCTTACAGCCTCTCCCTATACCATTTGAACATAAAGTGTTATGACTCAAGTCATCTTTCCAGCTCATCGTCTCTCTGTTGCCATAAACATTTAATGTAATATCTTATCAAGCTAACATATATTAATTTATGTAAGAGTTCTGCTCTGGGGAAAGAATGAGTTAATTCAGCACCAGAAATGGTGGCATGTTTAACATAGCTATGATCCCTGGAAAGGATTTTTTTTTTTTTGGTATTGGGTACCGTCCCCCCGCCCCCCGCCCCCCGCTACATTTCTTGGAGTTGAAAGGGAAGATTTAACACCAAGTTCTCATTGTATTATTGATAGCATAGGAGACTTTGTACACAGGAAGATCTGAAATCTCATCCAAAAGGTGACCCCGTTTATACTTCTGCAAATATTTTCTTAGTTCTTTGTTGATTCCCCAAATTCAGTCAAGAAAGACAAATATTCTCATTCTCAATTTGGCATCAGGAAAACTGGATTCTGTTCCTAGATTCCACTGCCTAGCCATGTGACTAAGGGAAATCCCAGCTTTTTAATGTAAAATGGGAGTAATCGTCCAAGCATGTGGAAGGTGGTTAATGGATAATGCAGACACAGCTGATATTTACAAGTGTTGTAAAGGTATTTTAGCACCCAGCTTTGGGAGGTGGGAGTCCTTAACAACTTTTATATTATTACCTATCAAAACTCTGACAGAAGACAAATCTAATTTTAATATCCTATTACATTTGAATTAAATATTTATTTGATAAATGAATAAATGTGTATAGAAAAGGACCCTAAATTTCATATGTCCAATCTTTTCATTTTATAATCACAAGTTGTAATAACTCCAATTCAAATCTTATATAAAAAGAAATCTAAGTGTTTTTTAAAATTTTAAAGATATCTTAAGGATGGGGGGTGCCATTAACAAATTTGCACAGAAATTTTTGTGTATTTCCACTAGCTTTGCTGTTTTGCCTTTCGGTAAAGCCGTTTGCACCTTCGCCATAAGTGAATGGAGCTAATCTTTTTAATAAATTGTCATTCTCCTTTAAATAAAATTAGGAATTGCCTTGTTTAGTTAGTAATTCAGAGAGCAATTCCTGACTATTTAGATGACAAGCATCTATTTCTTCCCACCAGGCAAGCCTACACTACTGAACTGTGAAAGTCAAGAGTCTGGGTCATACATTCGTTTTTAATCTTATGCCCTGGGAAATACAAATACCAATATAACTTGAAGCACAATGGCTAAATATAGAGGAAATCCAGCTTTCTGTAAAACTATGACCAACTAGAGCTCCGAAATTACAAACTTCCCCTAGTAACTAGCCATAAATCTTTATATCTAAGAATATGTACTACACTATAGATCATGTGGAAAAAGGCTAATTGAAGCCAGTAGCCTGACTTAGAGGGAATATAATTCTTAATGATTTGCATCACTCTCTCCTAGTAGGAATCACTGATTAGAAAAGGTAGATGCCTGAAAATGCTCACTTAGGTCCAAAATATGATGAATCAAACAGGCAGATCTATGCATTTATTA
>RJWJ010042641.1:0-12946 GCA_004363605.1 Indri indri | reverse complement strand
CATCAGAAATTCAGATCTGGCCGGGCGCGGTGGCTCACGCCTGTAATCCTAGCACTCTGGGAGGCCGAGTCGGGCGGATTGTTTGAGCTCAGGAGTTCGAGACCAGCCTGAGCAAGAGCGAGACCCTGTCTCTACTAAAAATAGAAAGAAATTAATCGGACAACTAAAATATATAGAAAAAATTAGCCGGGCATGGTGGCACATTCCTGTAATCCCAGCTACCCGGGAGGCTGAGGCAGTAGGATCGCTTGAGCCCAGGAGCGTGAGGTTGCTGTGAGCTAGGATGATGCCACGGCACTCACTCTAGCCAGGGCAACAGAGTGAGACTCTGTCTCAAAAAAAAAAAAAAAAAGAAATTCAGATCTGATCATGTCATTCCCCCTGCTTAAAAACTGTGGTCGGCTCCCCACCGACTGCAGGACCGAGTCCAAACTCTGAAGGAGGACGTACAAAGGCCTTCAGTCTGGCCCAACCGACTTTTCCAGCCTTATCTCACACAACGGTCCCTGCTGTAGCCCCTAATCTGTAGCCACACTAACCCGTGGTGTCTCTTCCCACTCCTCTTTATCTGGTCAACGCTTTTGTTTCCCTTGAGCCCCTGCTAAATGTTGCCTTTCTGCTGTGCTGTTCGCAGCTCTCCCAGATGCAGTAAGTTCCTCCTCTGTGTTCCCACAGCTCTCTGTTCTAGCTCTTACACGTCCTAGTGTAACTGTTTATTTGCCTGTTTCCTCCACTGGGCAGTGTTCTCCTCAAGGGTGGGGACTAGGCCTTATTCGTTTCTTTAGCCCCAAGATTTGGTATGGGCCTGGCACATAGTAGGCGCTCCATACATCTTTGCTGGGTGAATGAATGACTCTGACATGTGGCCAGTTGGGCCCGGTCGGTCATTGTCAGCAGTTGGCATTACTTAACGTGAGAGATGCATAAAAAATGAAGGGCAGCCAGAGTAGCTGAAAAACAGGCGGCTCTAGTGACATCGTGAAAAAAACAAAACAAAACTGGAGAAGGCTGAGACAACGCTCCCACTCACCCACTCATGCTTTAACAAATGACTCGCTTCTAAGCAGCCCCTTTTCATCTGTTCTCCCATTCGCTTTTGAAAACCCAATCACTGAAATGATTCTAGTTATTCATGGTCAGTGACATATCCAGGAAACACTTAGTTTACAAGCAATTAAAATACACTAAAATAGATTTATGCAGGTTGAACCTGATCTTGCTGGTAAGAAGGGAGTAAATGACATATCTTGGAGGGGTATTTGCTTTCTAAGGTAGCTCTTTATTACTCTTTATCTACTATTCTAGTTTGGTGCAAACATGGCGAACATCCAGAGGAACTTCTGAGGGCAAGGGTACTGCGAACATAGCAGGGAGCCCATTCCACAGTCATTGTATAGTCATAGATTGGTGTCTCCCTGCAGCCAGCTGTCCTGCATGTGTGTGACTGCCTGCCCAGGGAAAGGCTGGCTCAGCAGCAGACAGCACCGGACAGCAGGAAAGTGCCCCAGCACTGTGAGCAGGGGCTTGGTTTCCACTAACACTGGAACCACTTGGAATCATTTAACCCTTCAGGTCTCAGTCTCCACATTGATCAAATGGGGACACGAATCTCCACCCTGCCAACCTTAAAGGGTTGTATGTGATGATCACAGGAAGAAATTTTGTGAAAACTCTAGAGGCTAGACAAATGAAGGGGGGTCTCACTTTCATTACAAAAACTCTAACTTGTGGCTGTTGGGCCCCTTTCAGGCTCTATCTGTGACCAACACTCATCAACAGATTAGCAAAGGCACACTTAGGCTTGTCCCCTAATAGTTTATTTAAGAGTCCACACAAGGATGATTCATTGCCTTGCCACACTCAAACCAACAGTGTTTTAATGTCCCTCTAATGAAGACAGCAGTCCACAGCTAAACAAACACGCCATTCGGTTGAGAACAGACATGGGGCAGCAAAAGCCTAGCACATGGAATCCAGGTGTCCTCAAAGATTTTGTGCCATCCTTCCTCACAGCAGGCTCTGTTCCCTTGGGTTTGACTCTAGGGGAAAAAAGCCCTCCTTTTGCTGCTCCAAGAAACCTGGAATAACATATAGCTAAACCATTCAGTTGGCCAGTGTGATTGGTGCAAAATGTAGAATGAAAAAAATGAAATAGCATATTTCAGCATCAGCTTTTCAGCTAAGTTCAGAGGAAGTGCAAAAAAGCCAAAAGGCTGGCACAAAAGCAGGGTAGGGAATCAAAGGTCATGGAAAACCAGTCAACTGGAATGATGGTCCACCTTGAGGTTTGACCTTAAATTATTAAGGCCATGAGATACATTAATGGAAACTTGTTTCCCCTACATCTGCAAAAGGATCCTGGGTTCCTTCACGCTCTGTCATACCTCCCTGCCTTTCTGTTCACCATTCCCATTGCAGAGAATGCCCAGCCCTCCCTTCTCAGCCAAGACCTACTCAGCTTTCAAGACCCAGCTCAAATATAACTTCTTTGAAGTCGTCACTGACTCCCCCAAAGGCAGAGCTCCTCGTTCCCTCCCCTATGCCTTCATGAGGCCTTTTATAGCCCTCTAGCCCAGTCTGGCATCTTTGTTTACATGCCCTTCTTCTCCACCGGGCCGTGAGTGCAGCTCTTCGGAGCAAGAACCACATGGCACAAAGATGCTATCTTAGCACAAAGCAGGGCACAAAATGGCACTCAATCAAGGCTGGTGGAATGAATGAGCAAACATGCACTCAACTCATTTATTGGATCTGCACGGGATCCAAAGGGAAGGTTCATTAGGCAATGATTTCATGTGTTACACATGCTTCTTTAACACTGTTCTACCTGATGAGTGACTACCTTGATGCTGGCAAACAAGAAATCTGCTGGCAGAGGCATAGCCTGACGATGTATTGATGAGGCAAGGCCTACAGTGGCTTCCTGGCCCAGGCTCTCAGGTCGCCTCTCACAGCTTGCAAACACGAGCTGGAAAAGTGCTGCTCCCCCCACCCACCTTTCAACTCTCCTGTGCTTGCTTCCCAGGAAATTGCCCAGCAGCACAGACAGCATCATTTAGTACATTTGAAAATTGAAAATGCATCCATTACCAGAGAGGAATGCCTAACGGATGGAGCCTGACCTGGCCAAGTCTCCCACGGAAGCTCCGGCTCAGCATCCACAGCCTCTGGTTCTCCTTCTGGTTCTGCTAATGATGAACTCGACGACTTTGGACATATCGGCTCATTTCACATTCCCTGTCCCCAAATGGGGAAAATAATGAAGATGTTGCAGGGATTGAGTCAATAAGAAGCTTGACTGAGATCCCTGTGGACAGGGGAAGCAGCAGTTGATACCAGCAGAGCCTGCAGGGTTTTGTTTCGGTTGTTTCTGTTTGTGTGAATCGCTCCACCTCAAGCCCAGGTGTGCAGCCCATGGAGAGTAAGGGCAGGCAGGCGGGCACCTCTGGCCTGGGCTGCAGCACGGCCAGCGCGCCCGGCAGTGGATGGGACAGGACAGGATGGGATGAGACGGGGCAGGGATGGGTGGAAAGGGATGGGGTGGGACGCTCAGCTGTGGGCTTGCCAACAGCGGTCTCCTCCTCCCCGGTAGGGATCAGGAGCAACAAGCTCTGAAGGCTGTGCCTACTGGAGCTGTTTAGTACTGAAATCAAATAAAATTCGTGACAAAGTCAATCTGACACATCTTTAATGATACACATAATGATTATTGTGCTGTACTGTAATTAGACATAATGGTAAGCGGCTCCCAGGAATGGCTGTAATTACGATTACATTTACACAGCTGAACTAAATATTTCTGAGGCCAGCCAGGATTGGGGTGAGGATTGGGGGTGGTTGGACAGGAGGTAGAACAGAAATCTGGTTGCAAGGCATTTCTCTGCTTCTCCTTCTCCCCACCCTACCCCAAGGCAACAGTCCCTCCACCCCTTATTGGGGAACAGAAAAAAAGATCTGATGAGAGGGCTGGGGCTTGAATGGCTAGCTCCTTTCTCTAGCCAGGGAGAGGCCATGCTGGAGCTCCTAGGGTTAGGGAATCTGGGATGTCTAGAGGGGCTTCAAGCTGATTAGTCCCCACTTTCCATGAGGACTGAAATCCTACCAGGTAGCCTTAAACCTAAAAAGCATATGCCTAATGCCCATGCCTTGTTTGGAGCCTGACTTGAACAAATAAATGTAAATGATATTTTTGAGACAATTGGGTTAAAATTGAATAGAGATGGGTATTAGATGATATGAAGGGATTATTAATTTTGTTGAGTTTGATAATGGTATTATGGTTAAGAAAAGGTCTTTATCTTTATCTGTTAGAGATACATACTGAAATATTTACAGGCCAGCCATCAGCTGTGAAATGGTATGACACCTGGGATCGGCTTTAACATTCTGGAGAAAAAAAATGGGGGATACAAGAAATAAGAATGATAGAATGTTGATAATTGTTGAAGGTGGGTGATGTGTACATGAGGGTTCATTATACCCTTTGCTTTATTTATGTTTTAAAGTTTCTGTAACAAAAAGTTTTAAAAATTATATACCATAGACTGGTCTGAAAGTGAGTCATACATTAGTGAAAATTAGTTTAATCATGTTCACAACACCCGGCAGGTGCAGGCAGCTAGTAGGAATGGGATTTTGGATGAGCACAGCCAGGTGGGTGGGCGGGTGTGTGTTAGAACATGAGCCACTTTTGGGGAGTGGGAAGTCCTGGATGGAGTGGAGAAATGTATGGGAGGAATGGGGAATTTTGAACTGTCAGAGGACGGTCTGAAATTCTGGGAGAGAAGGCAGGAAGTGAAAGAAGAGAGGAGACAGAATGCAATAGGTGCTTACGTCCTTGTATTAGGTCCCCTGCTAGCCTGTAAGCTCCTGGAGGTTGCAGCCTGTATCTTAATTGTCTCTATCTAGAGCTCCCAGGACATTAGTTTGTTCATTTTATTTCACTCATTCATTTAAGAATATTTAGCCGGGCGTGGTGGCTCACACCTGTAATCCTAGCACTCTGGGAGGCTGAGGCGGGTGGATTGCTTGAGCTCAAGAGTTCGAGACTAGCCTGAGCAGGAGCCAGACCCTGTCTCTACTAAAAATAGAAAGAAATTAGCCGCACAACTAAAAATAGAAACAAAAAATTAGCTAAGCGTTGTGGCTCGAGCCTGTAGTCCCAGCTACTCGGGAGGCTGAGGCAGGAAGATCCCTTGAGCCCAGGAGTTTGAGGTTGCTGTGAGCTAGGCTGACACCATGGCACTCACCCCGGGCAACAGAGTGAGACTCTGTCTCAAAAAAAAAAAATTTATTGAGAGTCTACTATAGCCAGGCAATCCAAACACAAGCATGTGCTAGGCAAAGGCAATACAGCAGTGAACAAAACAAAGTTCCTGCACTCAGGGAGCTCACATTGTAATGGGAGGAGACAGACAGTAAATAAACAGGTATATAATATGTCAGCTGGTGATAAGTGCTGCAGAGAATAATGAAGTAGGATAAGGCGGATAGGGAATGCTGGGTAGTTAGTTGCTCAAGACCAAACTTGCAGGGCACTTGGGCCCTTAGGAGATATTTCAGGTCTCCTCTGCGACCTGGCTTTCGGTCATGTTGGGTTCTGTGCTATTTGTTCCTAGGGTTTTACCAGGGGCTCCTGGTCCTCTCAGCATGTATATACACTTTAACCTCATTCTTGACTTAATTCTCCCCTCCTACACCTGACTAATCCACATTCCTCTTTTGAAATCCTCTCCAGGTACCACTTCCTCCAGGAAGCATTCACAGGCGCTTTCCTCTTCCTACTTCCACACTATCCCCTGGGTCTTCTCTGCTTCCACAGCACCCTTGCATAATCTCGATGACAGCACTCACCAATGTGGATTATAATTCTCTTCCTGACCAGACGTTCAGCTCTTTGAGGACAGTAAGTATGTCTTTTTATCTCTATATAGTGCAGGGCCTAGAACACAGTGTATGCTATGTGTGCTCGATGAATACGTGAATGAAGGGATCAATGAAAGAATGAATATGTTCTCTAGCAGAATGTCAGAGACTTGGGAAGCATCCTCATTCTAAATCAAATGCTGGGGAAAGTGGACTTGCTAGTGTGTGCTTTGATACCAAAGGGAGACAGGAGATCAATATCCTTGGATATGTTTTAAACTCTGTGATGATGATTATAATAACGCACATTCAACATTTATTGCATACACTTGGGATCCTGACTGCCTGGGTTTTAATTTTGGCTCTACCATTTGCTAGCTCTGTGATTTTGGGCAAGTTACTTACACTGAAACTGCTTCAGTTTCCTCATCTGGAAAATGAGGAGGATGATACTATGTATTAAATGAGATAAAGTTCTGCAAAGCTCTTAGAATAGTACATGGTATACAGTAAGTGCTGTATAAGGGTTTGCTGTTATTTATTACCACAAGCCAGTGACTATGCTACATCCTTTATTTATTCATTCATGTATATTGAACATCTGCCAGTTCCAGGGCCTGGAGATAGAATGCCTTTGTGGAGCTTATATTTGACCTAACTTTATCCTCGCACAATACAAGGGAAATAGTGTATATATCCCCATCATATACAAAAGAAAACTGGAGACTTAAAGCTATTAAATAACTTGTCCAAGGTTACAGAGCTCATATGTTGAAAATTAGGATTCTCTCTCCGGTCTGTGCAACTCCAAAAATCATTTCTCCAGACCAGGGGTCAGCAAACTACGGGCCCATGGGCCAAATCTATCCCTCCACCTTTTTTTCCCCTTGAGATATCATTTGCCCTTTTAGAGTACATGATTTAGTATATTCACAAGTAGTATATTTAAAAGGTGTGCAACTACTATCTAATTCCAGAATATTTTCATCATTCTAGAAGGAAATCCCATACCCATTAAGCATTCATTTCCTATTCCCTCAGCCACTGGCAACCACTAATCTACTTTCTGTCTCTATGGATTAGCATATTCTGGACATTTCGTATAAATGGAATCATACACTATGTTGCCTTTTTGTCTTTCTTTCATTTAGTATAACGTCAAAGTTCATCCACATTGCAGCATGTATCAATACTTTATTCTTTTTATGGCTGAATAATATTCCATTGTATAGATACATATTTTGTTTATCCATTTATCAGTTGATGGACATTTGGGTTGTTTCTGCATTTTGGCTATTATGAATACTGCTGCTATGAAAATCTGTGTACAAGTTCTTACATGAATATATGTGGTTATATACCTAGGAATGGAATTTCTGGGTCATTTGGTAACTTTAAATTTTTTTTTTTTTTGAGACAGAGTCTGGCTCTGTTGCCTGGGTAGAGTGCCGTGGCATCAGCCTAGCCCACAGCAACCTCAAACTCCTGGGCTCAGGCGATCCTTCTGCCTCAGCCTCTCGAGTACCTGGGACTACAGGCACGCACCACCATGCCCAGCTAATTTTTTCTCTCTCTCTATATTTTTAGTTGTCCAGATCATTTCTTTCTATTTTTTTGTAGAGATGGGGTCTTGCTCTTGTTCAGGCTGGTCTCAAACTCCTGACCTTGAGCGATCCACCTGCCTCAGCCTCCCAGAGTGCTAGGATTACACGCATGAGCCACCGCGCCCGGCCTACTTTAAATTTTTAAGGTACTACCAGACTGTTTTCCAACGTGGCTGTACCATTTTATATTCCCACAAGCGATGCATGAGGGTTCCAATTTCTCTACATCCTTGCTAGCACTTGCTATCGTCTGTCTTTTTTATTATGGTCATACTATTAGGAGTGAAGACATATCTCATAGTGGTGTGGGATTTGCATTTCTCTAATGAGTAGTGATGTTGGGCATTTCCTCATGTATTTATCGGCCACTTGTGTATCTTCTTTGGAGAAATGTCTATTCACATCCTTTGCCTATTTTTAAGCTGGGTTATTTTGCTTTTATTATTGAGTTCTAAGTGTTTTAAAAATGTATTCTAGATACAAGTCCGTTATATATTATTTGCAAATATTTTCTCCCATTCTGTGGGTTGTTTTCACTTCCCTGATAGTGTTCCTTTTTTTTTTTTTTTTTTTTTTTTTTTTTTTTTTTTTTTTTTTTTTTTTTTTTTTTTGAGACAGAGTCTCACTGCGTTGCCCGGGATAGAGCACCGTGGCGTCAACCTAGCTCACAGCAACCTCAAACTCCTGGGCTCGAGCAATCCTTCTGCCTCAGCCTCCCAAGTAGCTGGGACTACAGGCAAGCGCCACCATGCCCGGCTAATTTTTTCTATATATTTTTAGTTGTCCAATTAATTTCTTTCTATTTTTAGTAGAGACGGGGTCTTGCTCTTGCTCAGGCTGGTCTCGAACTCCTGACCTCGAGCGATCCTCCTGCCTCGGCCTTCCAGAGTGCTAGGATTACACGCGTGAGCCACCGTGCCCGGCCTTTGATTGTGTTCTTTGTAGTACAAAATTATTTAATTTTCATGAAGTCCAATTTATCTATTTTTTCTTTGAGTTAATTTTTGTATATGGTATGGGGCGGAGGGCCAATTTCATTCTTTTGCATGTGGATATCTAGTTTTCCTAGCAGCATTTTTGAAAAGACCATTCTTTCACCATTGAATGTTCTTGGCACTCTTGTTAAAAATCAATTGGCCATTGATATATAAGTTAATTTTTGGACTCTCATTTCTATTCCATTAATCTATATGTCTCTCTGTATGCCAGTACCACACTGTCTTGACTATTATAACTCTATAGTAAGTTTTGAAGTGTGAATCCTTCAATTTTGCTCTTCTTTTTCAAGATTATTTTGTGTATTCTGGATCCCTTGCATTTCCACATGAAGTTTAGGACCAGTTTGTCAATTTCTGCAAAAAAATTTAAATAAATAAAAAAGAAAAAAGAAAAAAGATAAACTAGCTGGGATCTTGACAGGGATTATGTTGAATTGGCAGATCACTTTTGGGAGTATTGTCATCTCAACAATATTAAGTTATTAAATCTTCTAATACATGAACATAAGATGTCTTTCCATACATGTAGGTTTTTAACTTCTTTCAACAATGTCTTGTAGTTTTCAGTGTGTAAGATTGCACTTTTTGTTAAATTTGTTTAAGAGTATTTCATATTCTAATTAATATAGTATAGTACGTTAATTGATTTTCATATCATGAACCAATCTTACACTCCTGGGATAAATCCTATGTGGTCTTGGTGTATAATCCTTTTTATATGTTGCTGGATTTAGTTTGCTAGTATTTTGTTGAGTATTTTTTTTCATAAGGAATATTGGTCTGTAGTTTTCTTTTGTTGTGATTTCTTTATCTGGTTTTGGTATCAGGGTAATACTGGCCTCATTGAATGAGTTGGGAAGTTGTATTAGTCAAGATTCTTCAGAGAAAGAGAACCAATTACATACATATCTCTATCTAAATAAGTAGATCTATTTTTTTTTTTTTTGAGACACAGTCTCATTCTGTCACCTGGGCTAGAGTGCTATGGCATCATCATAGCTCACAGCAACCTCAAACTCCTGGGCTCAAGCAATCCTCCTGCCTCAGCCTCCAGAGTAGCTAGGACTACAGGGCTGTGCCACCACGCCTGGCTAATTTTTTCTATTTTTAGTTGTGTAGCTAATTTCTTTCTATTTTTAGTAGAGATGGGGGTCTCGCTCTTGCTGAGGCTGGTCTTGAACTCCTGACCTCAAGCAATCCTCTCACCTTAGTCTCCCAGAGTGCTAGGATTACAGGCATGAGCCACCATACCTGGCCTAAACAGATGTATTATATGTGTATATATATATATATATACACACACACACACACACACACACACACACATATACATATATATACATAAATAGATATATTGTGAGGAACTGGCTCACGAGATTATGGAGACTGAGAAGACCCTCGATCTGCCATATACAAATCAGAATCCCAGGAGGGTTGGTGGTGGTTATAGTTCCAGTTTGAATCTGAAGGCTTGAGAACCAAAAGAACTGATGGTGTAAGTTCTAGTTCAAGTCCAAAGGCCTGAGAACTGTAGGGATGGTGGTGTAAATTCCAGTCTGAAAGCAGGAGAAGACCATGTTCCAGTTCAAGCTGTCAGTCATTTAGAGATAGAGAAAGAGAGAGAGAGAGATTGAGATTGGGTGATGCCCCCTCACATTGTGGAGGGCAATCTGCTTTACTTAGTCTACTAATCTAAATGGTAACCTCTTCTGCAAACACCCTCACAGATACAACCAGAAATAATGTTTAATCAGATATTTGGGTGTTTTGTGGCCCAGTCAAATTGACAAATAAAATTAACCATCATTGGTATAAATTCTTCTTTAATTGTTTGGTGGAATTAACTAGTGAACTCCTATGTGCCTGAGGTTTTCTTTGTGGGAATTCTTTTGATTATTAATTCAATCTCTTTTAGTTGTTAGAGGTCTGTTCAGATTTTCCATTTCTTCTTGAGTTAGTTTTGATATTGTGTGTCTTTCTAGGGATATGTCCGTTACATCCAGGTTATGGCATTTGTTGGTATACAGTTGTTCCTAACATTCCCTTTATACTCCTTTTTATTTCTGTAAGGTGGGTAGTAGTATCCCCACTGTTATTTCTGATTTTCATAATTTGAGTCTTCTTTTTCTTTATTTCTTGTTGAGTCTACCAAAAGTTTTGTTAATTTTGCTGAACTTTTCAAAGAACCAACTTTTGGTTTCATTGATTTTCTCTATCATTTTTCTATTCTTTATTTCATTTCTTTTTGCTCTGATTTTTATTTCCTTTCTTCTGCTTGCTCTGGGTTTAGTTTGTTCTTCTTTTTCTACTTTCTTAAGATAGAAAGTTAGGTTATTGATTTGTGACCTTTCCTCTTTTTAAACAGGCATTTTGCAGCTACAAATTTCCCTCTAAGTACTGTTGCATTGCATCATTTTTGGCATGTTTTGTTTTTGTTTTCATTCATCTCAAAGTATTTTCTAACTTCCCTTGTGATTTCTTCTTTAGCCCATTTGTTATTTTAGGAGTGTGCTGTTTAATTTCCACATATTTGTGAATTCCTCAAATTTCCTTCTTTTATTGATTTCTAATTTCATTCCTTTCCATCTAATTTAATTCCAAAGTACTTTATATGATTTCAGTCTTTTCAAATTGATTGAGATTTGTTTTGTGATCTAACATATGTTCTGTGCTGGCAAATGTTCCATGTGCATTTGAGAAGAATGTATATTCTGTTCTAGTTGGTTTATCATGTTGTTCAAATCTTCTATTTCCTTTTTAATCTTCTGTCCACTTGTTCTATTATGGAAAGTAGGGTACTGGTATCTCCAACTACTATTGTTGAATTGTTTATTTCAATCTTAAATTCCTCAGTTTTTGTTTCATTTATTTTGGTGCTCTGTTGTTAGATGCACATGTATTTATAATTCTATCTATTAGCATGGCCACCGCAGCTCTCTTTTGGTTGCTGTATACATGATACATCTCTCACCATCCTTTTACTTTCAACCAATGTGTTTTTGAATTTAAAGTATTTTTCTTATGAATAACATATAGTTGGATTATGTTTTTTAATCCATTTGGCCAGTCTCTAACTTTTAATTGGAGTGTTTAATCATTTACATTTAATGTAATTACTGATAAGGCACAGTCTATGTATGTCACATTGCTATTTGTTTTCTATATGTCTTATGCTTCTTTTGTTCTTCTATTCCTCCATTACTGTCTTTGTTTTTATTAAATAGATATCTTCTAGTATACTAGTTTTATTTTCTTGTTGTTAGTTTAAATATATAAATGTATTATATACATATATGTGTATATATGTATGTGTATGTATATGTGTGTATGTGAGTGTGTATGTGTGTGTGTATGTATGTATATGTTTATTCCCTCAGTGGTTGCCTGGGGATTATAATTAATACTTTAACTTTTAACAATACGGTTCGGATTTTTTTTTTTTTTGAGACAGAGTCTCGCTCTGTTGCCTGAGCTAGAGTGAGTGCCATGGCATCAGCCTAGCTCACAGCAACCTCAAACTCCTGGGCTCAAGCGATCCTCCTGCCTCAGCCTCCCAAGTAGCTGGGACTACAGGCATGTGCCACCATGCCTGGCTAATTTTTTCTATATATTTTTAGTTGTCCAACTAATTTCTTTCTATTTTTAGTAGAGACAGGGTCTCACTCTTGCTCAGGCTGGTCTCGAACTCCTGAGTTCAAATAATCCACCCGCTTCATCCTCCCAGAGTGCTAGGATTACAGGCGTGAGTCACCATGCCTGGCCTACAGTTTGGATTAATATCAACTTAACTTCAATAGTATGTGCTATGGTTTGCATATGGTTTGTTTGTCCCCACCAAAACTCATGTTAAGCTTTGATTCCAAATGTGGCAATGTTGTGAGGTGGGGCCTAGTGGGAGATGTTTGGATCATGGGAGTGGATCCTTCGTGAATGGCTTGGTGCCATTCTTGTAGTGTGAACTCTTGCTCCAGCAATACTGGATTAGTTTTCATGGGAATGGATTAGTTCCCACAAGAGTGGGTTGTTATAAAGCCAGCATGCCCTTTGTACATATCAGCTTCCCCTTTGACCTTCCACCATGTTCAGCATAAAAACCCAAAGGCCAAGCAGAGGTTGGAGCCATGCTTCTTGGACTTCCCAGCCTGAAGAACCATGAGCTAAAGAAACTTCTTTTATTTATAAATTACCCAGCCTCAGGTATTCTGTTATAGCAGCACAAACTAGACTAAGACAGTATGCAAATACTTCGTTCCTGCACAGCTCCATTCTCACACCTCTCCTTTGTGTTGTTACTGTCACACAAATTACATCTTTATACATTGTGCACTTATCAAAGTAGATTTATAATTATTGCTTTATGTAGCTGTCTTTTAAATCATATAGGAGAAAAAAGTTATAAGGAAAATAAATTTGTACTTTTATACTTATGTTGTTACTCTTACTAGTGGTCTTTATTTCTTCATGTGGATTCAAGTTACT